>CAUJRU010001702.1:0-121445 GCA_963277665.1 Viscum album
TCAATCGTTTCTTAACCGGTTTTCGTGTGTTGGCATGTTAATAAAATAAGACCAACCCAAAATCTTTTGAAAAGATTTGAGAGGATCCCTGTTTCTTCAGCTCCCTCACGAAGAACGCGAAGAACGCGAAGAACGCGAAGAACGCGAAGAACGCGAAGAACACGAAGAACATGAAGAACGCCGAACCCGGAAATCGACGACGCCCTCGTCCGAGACGTTCTTCCGATCTCCGATCTCCGATCACTGACCTTTTGAGGTGAGTGATTTCGGATTTCCGCTCAAGGTTCTTTTCTTTTGGTTTTAAACACAGATTTAATTAATTATAATTTAAATCTGTTGTTCTTGGTTCGTTGAGTTCGCCGACTCAACGCCGGTTTCCGCGACGACGCGACGCCTCCCCGTGACGACGCGACGATCCCTCTCTTCCGCGACGATCTCTTCCGCGAAGAACGCCCGCGCGCGACGATCATCAAGGTAGGGATTTTATAATTTTGGAATACCCCTCTTTGTTATTCCCGTGAGCTTTCTTTAAAAATTTACGAACCGGAATCAAAGAAACAATTTTATTTATTTAAAATTGTTGATTCATGTGTTGATCATTCTATTAAATTTCTCCCGGTTGTTTATCTCTAACGCGGAGGGTGCGGGCCAAACGAACACGGCCCGACGACCCTCCGCCGTTTTTCGTTTTGTGCGGATTTGGCGGGCGACGACGGAACATGCCGCAACGGGTGTTTGACGATCCCGCAGTAAAGAACGGATCCCGGGAGGAGCAACGGCGCAGACGGGAAGGAAAACGGGCCACCGGAGCGACGCCGGCGGCCCGCGGAAGTTGCCGGCGGCGCCGGCGGCCGGAGGCGGTGGCTCCCCGGCGCGCCGCCGGACGAGCCCGCCGCGGCTAAAGCCGCGGCGGCGGCGTCCAACGGACCCACGACCGCGCGGGTCTGGTTCGTCCAGGCGGGACGTGGCTCAGCCGCGTCCGCGGTTCTCCAGCGCGGCCCACGCGGGCCGTGACTTCCTCAGGCCGCGGGTCAACGCCCGCGGCGCTCGGCCGCTCGGCCGAGCTGAGCCAGGCCGATCCGACCGGTCGGGCCGCACCCTGGCCGGGCCGGACCGGTCCAACCGGGTCGGACCTGGGTCGGGTCGACCCGGTTCGGGCCGACCCCGGGGGGGGGGGGGGGGGTCGGACCGGGGTCGGGTCGACCCGGTTCGGGCCGACCCAGGGGGGGGGGGGGTCGGGCCGGGTCGGCCCGGACCCGTACCCCCCATCTTCAGACGTTTTCGTTCAAACGCCCGTAACTTCAACTTCGTGCCTCTAAAAGCCTCGCCGACAGCGGCAACGCGATCCTTGGATCGAGACGGTTGTTTCGGTATATCGCACTCAAGGTTTCATAATACTTTGAGTTCGGCCGGGTTGGTTCGTACACAAGACCAACCGGGCCCTCGGAGCGGAAACGCTCATATCTTGAGCTACGGACATCCGACTGACGTGCCGTCAGCTTTTTTAAATTCCTCTAAGTGAGACGGATCTTTTGGCATACTCTGCCCGAGGTTTGGACGCAGGTGGAGTGCGGTCGGGTTGGTTTTGCCTTAAAAACAAACCGGGCCCCTGGGACGAAAATGTCAATATCTCTCAGACCAGGCGTCCGATTTACGCGCCGTCTGTGACGTTGAGTTCCTGTTGACGATACGGAACTTTTGGATACATCAACTTCGGACTTCGTGTCAGTTGATGTATCAGCCTCTTGGCTCGTGGAGCGGACCCTCCCGAACGAGCTTGCTGTGTGCGGGAACCCTAGTGCTGGCTGCGACTGCTACTTCGACAGCGACGACCGTGCAGAGATCCTCAGTGGACTACGGCGACGACTGTGCAGAGATCCTCCGTGGACTCCGACGACAACCGTACAGAGATCCTCAGTGGACTGCGGCGACGACTGCGCAGAGATCCTCAGCGGACTGCGACGACTACTGCACTCAGCGATCCTACGTGGATCAGTGCTACAGGTCCGGTGTGGGCCCGATCCTGTGTGGGTCCGATCCTGCGTGGGTCAGCGCTCAACGGTTCTGTGTGAGCCAGCGCCTACAGGTCCTGCGTGGGCCCGGTCCTGTGTGGGCCCGATCCTGTGTGGGTCCGATCCTGTGTGGGTCATCTCTCAGCGGTTCTGTGTGAGCCAACTCCTACAGGTCCTGCATGGGCCCGATCCTGTGTGGGTCACTGCAAGGTTAGTACCTATCGATCCTTCGTGGGTCCGATGACTTAGATGGTTCAATGATCATCTTTATCATCATCCGAAGAAGTATACCTGTGTGAGATGAATCTTGTGTTACTCTCCTTTGTGGATTGTGTTGAGCTATCCTGTGTGGGTTTACTGTTTACTCTCCTTTGTGGATTGTGTTGTTTTATCCTGCATGGGTATGCGATTTGCTTTCCTGTGTGGACTGGGTTGTGCTTGGGCTCGGACGTTGGAGCCGAACGGGGAATTGCAGATTTAGGTATATGTATGGGCATATACCTAAGCCGTGTCAGATGTTACTTCGTGATTGTACCTATTCTTTGTGATTTATCCTTTGTGGATTTCGGGAGACCTTCGGGGGTCTCGGGGTCCCTACTGAGTAGCTTATACTCACCCCTGCACGGGCTATGCCCGCACTTCGTGGTGTTGGTTGCAGACGACGGACAGCGCTGATCGTGGAGGAGGCGTGCGGAGCAGGACAGTACCTGGAGGTGGACCACTGGGCGGGACGTACTCGGAGCGGTTAGGTGGACCCAAGGAGCAGTGGAGGCTATCTGTACCCACCCTTCAGGTGGGACTTCCAGAGGATGGCTCGACGCTGCAGTTTTTTCTTTTCAGTTGTTGTTTTTCCTTTCAGTTGTACTTTACAGTTGGGCTTGTATTTCCGGCCCCTTTTACTTTCAGCACAGCTTGTACAGTTTTTACTTAGTGTTTACTTTTCCGCTTGCTTACTCTGTGGTGCTTGTTTACTTTTCAAAGGCAATGTCTTCCCTTTTTGTTGGGATTTACGCCTTGGTGCTAGTCGCCAGCCCCTGGCCTATGGAAGGCGGGCTTGGGGTAGTCACAGCACGGGCCCCGAGGATGGGTCGTGACAAATTGGTATCAGAGGTGGTCGGTTCTACCGCAGACTCTGATATTTCTTCTATGTGAAGCAATAGTGTTTAGCGTATTGAGTGTGGTTATCAGTCCAGGGAGTCCAGTGCGGGTGCGGCGGCCGACGAATCCATACACCAGGACCCTGACTTCTGGTTCCCGACTTAATGCACGAAAACATTGATTGCATGTGTGTTTCAAGTTTTCTTTGTGATTACTTGCGTCAGCTCACCAGGTATACTGTTCTGACTGTGGAATACTTGTTTCCTTTTCAGGATGGCACGACGACAGCAGCCAGCTAGGGTTCCCAGAGTAGGGCGCGACGACAGCCCGCCGAGCGACGAGGCCTCGGTACAGGGCCCGTTGACAGCAGAGGCACCGGCGGTACCTTTACCCGCCGAGCCCCCGATGCTTCTAGCACTGGCAGCTGACGACGCACGACGCCTTGGAGATCTGCACGAGTTCCAGTGCCAGCGACCACCCAGGTTCCGTGGGGAGTCGGACCCCCAGGCAGCCGAGGACTGGCTGGAGGCGGTCGTCCGAGTTTTCAGGCTAGTGAGGACACCAGCAGACCTCATGGTGATCCTTGCGGCGAGCCTACTGCACGCAGCAGCCGGATGCTGGTGGAGCCTGATGCTCCAGGTACACGATGAGGCCACCCTCATCTGGATGGACTTTGAGAGCCTCTTCCGCTCAGATTTCGTCCCGGCCACCCTCCGAGCGGTGCGCATCCAGGAACTTCTTCAGCTGCGGTAGGGCAGCTTGACGGTCGCTCAGTACGCGGCGAGGTTCACCGACCTTTCTCGGTACTCGACAGACATGGTACGAGGCCCCTTCTTTCGGGCCCGGACCTTCGAGCAGGGATTGAGACACGAGATCAGGGCATCGCTGATCTCCCTCAGCATCCCGACCCAGGCAGGAGTTTTGGGGCGAGCCCTCCTGATCGAGAGCTTCCTGGCTGAGTCCACAGCGAGACCTACCACAGGGCGGCAGAGAGCGGAGTCTTCGGCAGCTGGTAGCCGGCGGATGACTCAAGGTTCCAGGCCGACCAGACCATCCGGCAGGCGACCTCGGGACACTGGCTCAGCAGTGCAGGGAACCCGGCCCGGAGCCAGCCTTCCGAGAGGCAGACAGTGCTACGAGTGCGGCGGGCAGGGCCACATGGCTCGTGACTGCCCGACCCGTCGTACCGAGGGGCAGTAGACGGTGGAGGGACCACCCAGGCAGAGGCAGAGGGTCGACTGTGGCGGTCCGCAGGGAGGAGGCGGACGAGGCAGAGGAGCTGGCCGAGAAGCAGGTGGTGGGCGACGCTTTGAGGCTCTGCCACCACCACCACCCGGAGGCCCTCCCCGACCACAGGGAGCTGGCGGGCAGAGACAGGCTCAGCTCCAGGCAGCGGAGGCCTATGACCACGGTGCGCCAGAGATGATTCGAGGTACGATATGTGTCTATTCCACCCTTGCTGCAGTTCTGATAGACACAGGAGTGAGTCACTCTTTCATAGCCACTGCCCTTGTTCGGAGCTCGGAGATTCCGACGGAGCCGTTGGCTCGATCCTTACGGCTAGAGACTCCTACGGGAGCGGACTCGACGATTACGCACTGGTGCCGGCAGTGTGAGGTTACTCTAGGAGGCGAGAGCTTCGGCTAGGATCTTCTTGTAGCGGCGTCGAGGCCTTACAACGTCATCTTGGGCATGGATTGGTTATCTACGGTCCATGCTCATATTGACTGCATTAGGCGCAAGGTGCGATGTGTGCGCACCAACGGGAGCAGGTTCACCTTCACCGGCGAGAAGGGAGCCTTAACAGCACAGGATGGACTCCCGCAGAGGAGAGGTCATCCCATCACTCATCAGTTGGCTAGCCTCATCCTGGGAGCAGTTGACGTGCGGAGTCCCAGTTTTCCTGCAGTGGTGGATCAGTACGCGGACGTCTTTCCCGACGACGTTCCAGGACTACCTCCTCGCAGAGAGGTAGACGTTTATATTGACCTGTACCCCGGGACAGCCCCGATATCCTCTCCAGCATATCAGATGGCCCCCGCTGAGCTTCGAGATCTGTGGGTACAGTTGGAGGACTTGCAGGGCAAGGGGTTCATCCGACCCAGTGTTTCGCCCTGGGCTTCCCCGATTTTGTTCACCAAGAAGGCGGACGGGAGCTTGCGACTGTGTGTCGATTATCGTCGCCTGAATCAGGTGACAGTGAGGAACAAGTCTCCGCTACCCAGGATTGATGATCTCTTCGACCAGCTCAAGGGAGCATGGTGGTTCTCGAAGATAGACCTCAGGTCAGGCTATCATCAGCTTAGAGTTCGAGACGAGGATGTGCAGAAGACGGCCTTCAGGTGTCGGTATGGCCACTACGAGTTCTTGGTTATGCCTTTCGGCGTGACCAACGCTCCAGAAGTGTTCATGAGCCTCATGAACAGGATCTTCCAGCCATACCTCGATCGATTTGTCGTGGTCTTCATCAACGACATTTTGGTGTACTCGACGATGGAGGAGGAGCACGCCTACCACCTGCGTGTTGTGCTAGACACACTCCGAGAGCACCATCTTTATGGAAAGCTCTCGAAGTGTCAGTTCTGGTTACGTGAGGTCCACTTCTTGGGGCACGTCATTTCTGAGGCGAGAGTTGCAGTGGATCCCGCGAAGATCGAGGCAGTGCTAGCTTGGGAGCCACCCAAGAGCGTGACAGAGGTGCGGAGTTTATTGGGCCTAGCCGGATACTATCAGAGATTTGTGCCGGACTTCTCCAGAGTTGCGGCCTCACTCTCAGCGTTGACGAAGAAGGGGAAACCCTTCGTGTGGTCAGACAGATGTCAGCAAAGCTTCCAGGAGCTGAGGCAGAGGTTGACCAGCGCACCTATCTTGAGGTTGCCTGAGGAGGGAGTTGGATACGTAGTCTACTGCGACGCATCAGGGACCGGACTCGGGTGTGTCCTGATGCAGGAGCGGGCCATGATTGCCTACGGATCACGTCAGTTGAGGCCTCATGAGCAGAACTACGCTACCCATGACTTGGAGTTGGCAGCAGTGGTCTTTGCCCTGAAGACATGGCGACACTATCTGATGGACGAGCGCTTCACAGTCTTTTCTGACCACCAGAGTCTCAGGTACATCTTCTCTCAGAAGGACCTGAACCTGAGACAGCGGCGATGGCTCGAGTTCCTCCAGGACTATGACTTTGAGATAGTCTATACTCCTGGGAAGGGGAACGTGGTGGCTGATTCCCTCAGCAGGAGGACAGGCATCCAGCTACTTGAGGAGGCGACAGAGCAGCTAGCCGCTTTGCAGATATCCTTCGTGGATAGAGACGGAGCAGCCTTCCTTCAGTCTCTCACAGTCTCTCCTCCACTCCTTCAGCGGGTCAGAGAGGCACAACGTGGGGTCGTCGACTGTGAGACACGGCGTGCACAAATATCCTCGGGACAGGCACCTGATGGTTTCTCCCTTGGAGCAGAGCACAATGTCCTTTTCAGAGGATGTACCTTGGTACCAATCGCCTTACGAGAGGAAGTGCTGAGAGAGTTTCACACTTCTCCTTTGGCGGTACATCCTGGAGTGGCTAAGATGTACCAGGATCTCAGACGACAGCACTGGTGGCCGGGCATGAAGAAGGTTGTGGCAGAGTTCGTTTCACGGTGCCTCACCTGCCAGCAGGTGAAGGCAGAGCATCAGGTACCAGCAGGTTTGGTACAACCCTTGGAGGTCCCGGAGTGGAAGTGGGACGGAATATCTATGGACTTCGTGACTGGACTTCCACGCACTTCCAGAGGTCACAACTCCATTTCGGTGATTGTTGACCGACTCCCCAAGTCGGCACACTTCTTACCCATCCGAGAGCAGGGCTCAGTGGAGAGCTTGGGGCGTCTCTACGTTCAGGAGATTGTACGACTTCACGGTGTGCCATAGACTATCGTCTCCGATCGGGATGCTCGTTTTACTTCCCGGCTTTGTAAGGGGTTGGAGGAGGCGTTCGGGACGCGACTACGTCTGAGCACCGCCTTTCACCCTCAGACGGATGGTCAGGCGGAGAGGACCATTCAGACTCTCGAGGACGTGCTCCGCGCATGTGTCCTAGACTTTGGTCGCAGCTGGGAGGACCACCTATCCTTGGTAGAGTTTGCGTACAACAACAGGTACCACTCCACCATAGGGATGGCACCCTACGAGGCGTTGTACGGAAGGCCTTGCAGATCTCCTTTGTGCTGGACAGACCCTGGAGAGTCAGCACTTGTGGGACCAGAGATGATCCAGGCCACGACAGAGAAGGTCCAGGTCATCCAGGAGCAGATGAGGACAGCACAGAGCCGACAAAAGTCATATGCTGACAGGAGGCGGAGGCCACTAGAGTTCGAGGATGGCAACCACGTCTTCTTGCGGGTCTCACCTCGGCGTGGTTTGAGGAGATTTGGCCGAGGCGGCAAGTTGTCTCCACGCTTCATCGGACCCTTCCTGGTCCTCAGCAGGGTTGGCGAGGTGGCTTACCGCCTGGATCTTCCACCTCAGTTGCACCGGGTGCACGACGTCTTCCACGTATCCCAGCTGAGGAGATACGTGCACGACCCGACGCACATCATTGACTATGGGGAGCTAGACGTGGATGATGGGGTGACTTTTACGGAGGTCCCAGTGGAGATAGAGGATCGACAGGAGCGGGTCCTACGTGGGCGATCGATTCCTCTTGTGCGCATCAGATGGCAGCACGGGAACCTCCAGGAGAGCACTTGGGAGCGGGAGGCTCAGATGCGTGCTCAGTACCCACATTTGTTTCCCTAGTTTTTGATGTATCTTTACGGGGACGTAAAGTCCTGAGGTGGGAGTAATGTAAAGACCCGTAAATTTCAAGGAAATTTTTTTCTTAATTTTCTTTGTAATTTTACAAGAACGCAGTTTCTGACGGCACCTGATTCCGAGGCCCGGTGTGCCCGGAATCATTTTCCGAAGTTTGGCTCGGGTACGTTCAGTGAACGGACGAGCGGGTTTTTCTAACTTTTGAACCGGTGCCCGGAATCGAATTCTGAGGGCACCGATGAAATCGCAGCGCCGGTATTCTCTTAGAAACGCCTCTTCCGGAGTTGCGTTTGCTCGGGTGTGGTTTTTAATTTTCGGGCTTAAAGTTAAGAAATAAAATAATTTTGCGACAACTTTATTTTATTTCACTTAAGCCACTTGGAAGCCACTTGAAGCCACTTAAAGGCGGCTTGAACTGAGTTGAACTGGATAGGATGCTATCCAGAAATATCCTACCCCCTTGGTAGGATATTTGTGAGGTGGGGCCCACACGAGCCCCTCCGTTTCTTTCCGCTAAGAAACGCACCCGTGAAAACCCGTCTTAATGAAAGTCAACCGACGCGTTTTCTAAATTCTTAATAGACCATTAAATGGGCTGTTTTTTTCGTGAATTAAATGGGCTGTTTCTTTCGTGAATTAAATGGCCTGTTTCTTTCGTCGAATTAATTCAATCGTTTCTTAACCGGTTTTCGTGTGTTGGCATGTTAATAAAATAAGACCAACCCAAAATCTTTTGAAAAGATTTGAGAGGATCCCTGTTTCTTCAGCTCCCTCGCGAAGAACGCGAAGAACGCGAAGAACGCGAAGAACGCGAAGAACGCCGAACCCGAAAATCGACGACGCCCTCGTCCGAGACGTTCATCCGATCTCCGATCTCCGATCACCGACCTTTTGAGGTGAGTGATTTCAGATTTCCGCTCAAGGTTCTTTTCTTTTGGTTTTAAACACAGATTTAATTAATTATAATTTAAATATGTTGTTCTTGGTTCGTTGAGTTCACTGACTCAACACCGGTTTCCGCGACGACGTGACGCCTCCCCGCGACGACGCGACGATCCCTCTCTTCCGCCACGATCTCTTCCGCGAAGAACGCCCGCGCGTGACGATCATCAAGGTAGGGATTTTATAATTTTGGAATACCCCTCTTTGTTATTCCCGTGAGCTTTCTTTAAAAATTTAAGAACCGGAATCAAAGAAACAATTTTATTTATTTAAAATTGTTGATTCATGTGTTGATCATTCTATTAAATTTCTCCCAGTTGTTTATCTCTAACGCGGAGGGTGCGGGCCAAACGAACACGGCCCGACGACCCTCCGTCGTTCTTCGTTTTGTGCGGATTTGGCGGGCGACGACGGAACATGCCGCAACGGGTGTTTGACAATCCCACAGTAAAGAACGGATCCCGGGAGGAGCAACGGCGCAGACGGGAAGGAAAACGGGCCACCGGAGCGACGCCGGCGGCCCGCGGAAGTTGCCGGCGGCGCCTCGGCGCGTCGCTGGACGAGCCCGCAGTGGCTGAAGCCGCGGCGGCGGCGGCCAACAGACCCGCGGCTGCGTGGGTCCGTTTCGTCCAGGCGGGACGCGGCTCAGCCGCGTTCGCGGTTCGCCGGCGCGGCCCCCGCGGGCCGCGACTTCCTCAGGCCGCGGGTCAACGCCCGCGGCGCTCGGCCGCTCGGCCGAGCCGAGCCAGGCCGGTCCGACCGGCCGGGCCGCGCCCTGGCCGGGCCGGACCGGTCCCACAGGGTCGGACCCGGGTCGGGTCGACCCGGTTCGGGCCGACCCAGGGGGGGTCGGGCCGGGTCGGCCCGGGCCCGTACCCCCCATCTTCGGACGTTTTCGTTGAAACGCCCGTAACTTGAGCTTCGTGCCTCCAAACGACTCTCCGTCAGCGGCAACGCGATCCTTGGATCGAGACGGTCGTTTCGGTATATCGAACTTAAAGTTTCGGAATACTTTGAGTTCGGCCGGGTTGGTTCGTACACGAGACCAACCGGGCCCTCGGAGCGGAAACGCTCATATCTTGAGCTACGGACGTCCGACTGACGTTCCGTCAGCTTTGTTGAATTCCTCTATGTGAGACGGATCTTTTGGAATACTCACCCGAGGTTTGGACGCAGGTGGAGTGCGGTCGGGTTGGTTTTTCCTTAAAAACCAACCGAGCCCCTGGGACGAAAATGCCAATATCTCTCAGACCGGGCGTCCGATTGACGCGCCGTCTGCGACGTTGAGTTCCTGTTGACGATACGGAACTTTTGGATACATCAACTTCGGACTTCGTGTCAGCTGATGTATCAGCCTCTCGGCTCGTGGAGCGGACCCTCCCGAACGAGCTTGCTGTGTGCGGGAACCCAAGTGCTGGCTGCGACTGCTACTTCGACAGCGACGACCGTGCAAAGATCCTCAGTGGACTGTGGCGACGACTATGCAGAGATCCTCCGTGGACTCCGACGACGGCCGTGCAGAGATCCTCAGTGGACTGTCGCGACGACTGTACAGAGATCCTCAGCGGACTGCGACGACTACTGCACTCAGCGATCCTACGTGGATCAGTGCTACAGGTCCTGTGTGGGCCCGATCTTGTGTGGGTCCGATCCTGTGTGGGTCAGCGCTCAGCGGTTCTGTGTGAGCCAGCGCCTACAGGTCCTGCGTGGGCCCGGTCCTGTGTGGGCCCGATCCTGTGTGGGTCCAATCTTGTGTGGGTCATCTCTCAGCGGTTCTGTGTGAGCCAACTCCTACAGGTCCTGCGTGGGCCCGATCCTGTGTGGGTCACTGCAAGGTTAGTACCTATCGATCCTTCGTGGGTTCGACGACTTAGATGGTTCAATGATCATCTTTATCGTCATCCGAAGAAGTATACCTATGTGAGCTGAATCTTGTGTTACTCTCCTTTGTGGATTGTGTTGATCTATCCTGTGTGGATTTACTGTTTACTCTCCTTTGTGGATTGTGTTGTTCTATCCTGCATGGGTATGCGATTTGCTTTCCTGTGTGGACTGAGTTGTGCTTGGGCTCGGACGTTGGAGCCGAACGGGGAATTGCAGACTTAGGTATATGTATGGGCATATACCTAAGCCGTGTCAGATGTTACTTCGTGATTGTACCTCTTCTTCGTGATTTATCCTTTGTGGATTTCGGGAGACCTTCGGGGGTCTCGGGGTCCCTACTGAGTAGCTTATACTCACCCATGCACGGGCTATGCCCGCACTTCGTGGTGTTGGTTACAGACGACGGACAGCACTGATCGTGGAGGAGGCGTGCGGAGCAGGACAATACCTGGAGGTGGACCACTGGGCGGGACGTACTCGGAGCGGTTAGGTGGACCCGAGGAGCAGTGGAGGCTATCTGTACCCACCCTTCATGTGGGACTTCCAGAGGACGGCTCGATGCTGCAGTTTATCCTTTTCAGTTGCTGTTTTTCCTTTCAGTTGTACTTTACAGTTGGGCTTGTATTTCCGGCCCCTTTTACTTTCAGCACAGCTTGTACAGTTTTTACTTAGTGTTTACTTTTCCGCTTGCATACTCTGTGGTGATTGTTTACTTTTCAAAAGCAATGCCTTCCCTTTTTGTTGGGATTTACGCCTTGGTGCTAGTCGCCAGCCCCTGGCCTATGGAAGGCGAGCTTGGGGTAGTCATGGCACGGGCCCCGAGGACGAGTCGTGATAGGAATTGTGTACCATCTGAGGTTTTCCTCATCTTCCCATGTTTAAAACGGGGTATGCCACAAGTTTAAAGTCTTATGGAGACGGATCGGACTGCTTGGAACACTGAGAGTGGGTCAGATTGAAGAACCCCTCAGGGGGAACACCGATGTTGGGGCCAGCACGTGGGCGGCTTCCCAGATACTATGGAGTGGGATGGGGTGGCATGTTCTCACTGGGATGTGGCGTCCCATGTAAGGATCAGGATGGGTGATGGAGTTACGGGATTGAACCTCATGGAGGTTTCCTACGTACCATGCGTTAGCACGGATCAATGTCCATGTAGTTCGGGAAATATAGTTTAACGTCGTGCGGGACGACATACAATTTAACTTCTGGCTGGACGCGATACAGTTTAACGTCATGCGGGACAAGATACAGTTTAACATCATGCGGGACGAGATACAGTTTAACGTCATGTGGGATGAGGGATACAGTTTAACGTCATGCGGGACGAGGGATACAGTTTAACATCATGTGGGACGAGATACAGTTTAACGTCATGCGGGATGGGGGATACTGTTCAACGTCATGCGGGATGAGGGAATTTGGGGCTTACGCTCTGTGGAAGCCCATGGTGTTGGCGAACCGACGTGAAGAAGTCGGAATGACCGGGTGGTGGGCTTGAACCTTGTGGAGGCTTCTTACGTACAATGTGTTAGCACGGATCAAAGTCCACATAGTTCGCTAGTATGGGGATTATGCTCTGAGGTGGCCCATAGGAGGATGTAATGGTCAATGCGCACTCTAAGCCCACGTGATTGATGCTCGGTGTGAGAAACAAGAGGCAACATGGACCAGACGATCACATCGCAAAGGGTGCGTCCGTGAGAAGCGGAAAGGGGCTTACGTGTTGAGCGGCCCAAAGAGGAAATAGGGGCTTACGCGTGGTTAGCAGCCCTGGGTTCCAGGGATTATTTTTAGGATGGAGGCCCGTGGTGCGACAAAGCACAGTGGGAAAGGGACTCCACTGGCCTTGGTAAGGGGGAAGTACAGAGGTGCATGGGTGCAACTTTCCCTAAGAGAGGCTAGGGGCTTACGCTTTGAGGAAGCCCTTCCCCAGTGGAAAAACGCCACTCCGACAAGGAGGATCTCATTCCATGTGAGGAAGATTCCATTCCCGTGGAGACGAGAGGCGTAAAAAATGTCCGAGATGGGGGGACCCTGCGTGTGAAGCACGAGGTCAGACCACAGTTTAACATCATGTGTTAAGGATGATGTGCTTAGCAGTTTAATGTCCTGCAGCTTGGACGAGGTGGGTTCGTTCCACACCCCTAGGGCTTACATTCCCAACACCCTCTACCCCTTGTGGGAGGGAAGGCATCAGAAAGGCCATAGTGAAAGGGGGCCGTAGGGCAAACCATTGAGGGGTCCACATTAGTGTAGCTATGCGAAGAACCAATATCCATTAGCGTGCCTATGCGGAGAAGCATAAGGCAAAGCAATGAAACTAGAAACACTGCCCAAGGAACCTTGAGGTTACTTCGTATGAGCCTGGAAGGCAGTACGGGAAACCAACGCATGGCGCACATGCCCGGCAGGGGAGACATCAGGTGCTGGCATGCAAAGGAAGCCAAGGGGCGTCAACGTGAAGGGGTCCTAGGTGCTGTGCGCAAAAAGAAGGTTTGTGCGCAAAACACCAGGATGGCGCGCAATAGGACCATAGGATTGCGCAGAGACGTCATTGCGCGCACATGAGGGGATTGCGCACAGAGGAGGGGATTGCGCGCACGGGGTAAAGATTGCGTGCAAGGGAGGAACTCGGAAAAGTGAGCAGAATCACATAATCCAGTGGAGTTGCGCGCAAAGGCGAACCCCGGGGCAAGGTTGCGCGAAAAGGGGAATTCCATGGAAGTCATCTTGCGTGCGGGGGAGTCTGAATTGCGCGCACAGGAGCCATTCTGAATTCCGCAACCCCCAAACCGTCAGGGTTCGCCTTCTATTTATAGGCATCAACCAACATGGAATCCAGGCAGCGCGCGAAATCTTCCGTGCCGAGAACCGTCAGCGCGCAAAGCTTCACCGCGTGGAATCGGGGCGCGCAAAATTGCGCACGCCATCGGCACGATTCCACAAATCCCGAGAATTCTTCGTGTGCACCTCATTATTTCACGCAAGTCCTCCTTAATTTCGCGCACCACTTCTCGGGCCTCCGGACCAGGACTCTGATTCCGAATATGACTTCGCTTTGTCATTTCGAAACTTCCTCTAGGAGTTATGGACTTTTTCGGCGTCTACAGTAGCTACACAAAAAACTCACACATGTGATCATACTCAAACACAAGCCTCATGAAATATGAAAATAGAACTATGTGATTAATCATCAAACATGGACTCATGGGCTGCACACACAATCAAACTCAACCGTGATTTATTCATATAAGCACACAATATCATATCATGATAACATTCATGTACATGGATACTACATGGTAAAGAACTTCTAACCTCAAGATCATAGAAGTCAATGTTAAGGTTCTCCAAAAAGGTATCCAACTAAAATAAGATCACACCCAAGATCGTAAGAACCATACCTAATGTCACATGAGAGTTTAATAACAAAGATTCTAATAGAGGAGCATTAATTCAAGAATGAAAGAAACTCATCCAAGAATTTTCACTAAGAGAATAACCACCAAGATGTTTTATAATGCCAATAATCCCCAAGAAAAGTCGTTGTTAACCAACTAGAACAATATTGAATGTAAATAATTCCTAGAAATTGTTCCAATAAGTAATAACCTAGGTTATAGAACTAGATTCAAGAAAGATTATCCAAAGTGTGGTACAAAATTTACCCACCAAAAATTACTAAAATTGGTAATATTTAAATTCAGTTTATGGAAGTAGAAAACCAATTCTCAATACATGACTAAGAAAAAAGTAGAGGTGGGGCTTCTATGGTTTAAATTCAACAAGAACATCCACCATCTAGTCGGAAAAAATTTATAAAGCATATAATAATGTAAAGACCCATAAATTTTTTTTATTTTTAAAATAATTCATGTCTCACTATGACTATTTTATTATGTGTTATGATAGATTCATATAGAAATACTATTACATTCCACCAAAACATAAGGTATCATTAAATATTGTTGACTATAACCATTAGGATCATTATAGGTAGGTAAATGAAAAATAATAATGCACACACTAATGTAAACTCCATATACCTAAATTCTATTATAGAGATCACTCCTCCCATAATGATTATAAAAAGAAAGAAAAGACTTAAGAATATGATAGAAATTATTAAATAATTATAGATACTTTTAATAGAAGTAGTGAATGACGAGGTATAATAATAGCTAAGTATATATAGGGTGTCCAGGTAAATGTGACCATTAAGTTTAGATTATAACCTGTCCATTTTAATGTAACTGTAATATGACCCTTGGAATAGTAATACGACCATTAGTAATAGTAACCTGCACGTTGAAATAATAAATTGACTCATGAAATTATAAAATAATAATTTTTTATCACATAATATTAAAATATATTAAATTTACACCACGATACAAATAAAAATTGTTAAATGATAAAATTAGTGTTTGTATTTTTATAAAACACATATAATTTATTTTCATTTTTATTATAAATATAAAATTTGAAAATCAATATTTTTTTTACTAAAATGGGTTTTTAAGATAATATTTAGTTTTATTATAAGGATAAAATTATTTTATGAGACCATATAAAATGTATCAAAGCCTCATTAAAGTGATCATAATATTAAAATTGATATTCTTGAAATAAAAAAGAATCTAATTAAAAAAATTAAAATTATCATATTAATAAACTTATTTTCTTAAAATGAATTTCATTTTTGGAATCTACACATAAAAAATGGTCAGGGGAATTATTTTTTCTAAAATAGTTTAATTTTTACTGAATAGTGAAATACAAAAAAATATTGTTTTTAACATTATATGTTAAATATAATAATTTGTGAGTGGTGGATGATGTAATAAAATATTAGATCAAACACACATGAAATAATTACATTATATCATCATACGAAGAAACACTATTGTTAGTCTTGACCAAAATAATAAACTAATGAATATTAAATTCAAAAAATCTCCTCTCAACCTCTAATAAATTCCACCCTCACTACCACTTCTCCACATACATAATATGAATAGTTTATTATCCATGTCCATACCAAATATCTCCTTATATATCTCTATACTTACAAAGAGTTATTTTCTTACCAAAATATAGTACTATGGTGTCGAAAGGTTTCATTCAATAGAGGATATTCAAAGAGGTAATGTTTTTAACTGAACTATTCAATAATATTATCTTCTTCTAATTCCTCCTCAATTATTCCAAAAACATGACATAATTAATCAAATATAATAAATACAATAGAATTTTATTATGTTATGGAATCTGAATTATCAATCCATTTTTTTTATTTTGAGGTGAAAAAAATTGTTCATATTATAATGGGTTCACTGAATCCATGAACAAAAAACTTCATTTTTCTCTATCACCTTAATGTCTGGTTATTGAAATAATATTATTTACTAATATGATGATAATAAGTATATTATAATTCATTTCTTATTTTGTAATGTATTAAAACTAATTTGATTAAATAAAAATAATTGTATTAATGATGTTTAGTAAAACTACCATTAACATAAAACATATGGATATATCAGAACATTTAAAATTTAGGAAGGAAATAAAAATCATTTACTTTCACTTTTAGAGTTTTATTCCCATTTGAAAATAAATTCAATAATTATCCACAAACTAAAGCAACTTTGGAACTATGAAACAAATGTCATTAGGAGAGTATGAATACAAATTATATCATAATAAAATGATCTACAATGAATATAAAATAATAGTAATAAATAAAATATAGATGAAACTTTTTCTTAATAAATTTTATATTATTATTTAGGTAGTTAGGATATCATACCGCGTAAGTCATGGAAACAAGGTAAGAGAAATTTCTAAACCACCCTCCTTTCTTTGGGTTATTCCTCTCTCTCTACATATCATTATATCAATAATTAAAAGTGTTTAATGATTACAAATTATGTATACATGTGTCTTATATATAGACCTATATTATTCCACCTTTCTTTTCTAGGGTTATACTTGCCTTATTTTCATTTCTCAACACCTTATTTGAAATCAAAAATAATTAAGGGGAACTTTTATACCCCTTAATACATTCATGTCACACTCTTTTAAATTATTTTTCCCATTGATGTTTTTATAAAATAAGAACAATTATTGGGATAATCATTCTATTTTACCTCTATTTTTCAAGTAAAATTTCATATTTATTCATTCATTAAAATACTTTTACCCCTTCCTTAAAACATTATTTCAAAGGTACATTTATATACCCAATTATCTACCCTTTATCTTGAATATTCTTCAAATTAACTCTATATTTTCATCATTATATAACAGATTAAAATAAGAATATACAAAATATTTAATTCCTTATTCTCTTTGTAATATTTATAAAATAAATTTTGAATATTATTTGGGGAAAGTTTATGTAACCCATTACTTTTCATGGTTTTTTTAGTTTTCTTATTCAAAGTGACTGATTCCATTATATGTAATAAATATACATGTACATGCCAGGATGGGTGCACATAGAACAATAAAATGCATTGTTAATGTTAATATCTCATGAGATGATATGTATGAGATTAGGGAGTAAACCTAAGCCATGATGGGACTCTATCCACCATGTTATGTTATCTTGGCATTGAGACTTGACTTATACTTATGTCATGTTTTATATTATTTCCACATTCTTATATTTCCATGATCTTGTGATTCCATCATCTTTATGTAATCCTCCCATATGATTATTCACAATCCATATCTTTTGTGACATCATTTTATTTCTTTTAACTCATATGTTATGCTTAGGTATCATGATAATTACCTTATTAGGATTTATATCTAGCTTAATATTTTTATGTATTCCCCATTTAATCCTATGTTGTTTTATAATCTAAAATTTATTTATAATATCTATACACATACTAAAAAACTATTTTATTTTGGTTTAATATATATGTTATATGAACCTAGTCTCCTAAAGACACTAAAACTCTAGATATTTGGGGTTGTTTTAAGGATTTTTATGTTAAAATAATGTGATGATATATTTAAGAGGCTTGGGTACCTATATTTAAAAACTATTTTCTAAATCTCTCCCATAAATTAGGAAATGAAAATATTATTCATGTTATGTTATGACTACCACTTATATAAATGATGTATTTTTATTTTCATCAACACTTTACATAGATGGTCATAAGAATGTTTTTAATAAAAAAAATATATTTATAGCATGATTAAACTTATAGAAAGATTAATTATTCAATATTTTAAAATATAACACTACATTAACATCAAACCCATTGTTAATTAAATATTATTGAATCAAGATTCTCACAAACTTTATCTTAAAAAATACTAATTTAAACTCTAATAGAATGAATTTATAACATTATAAATCATTATGGAACATCTATGATAGTACCTTATATAATATAGGAGTGATAAAATTGATATCAAATAACATGGATTGACACTGGAATTTGAAACATATATAAAAAAATAATGGGTAATAACATCTGACAATGAAAATAAACAATAAATAGTTGATGAAAATACAATGAATGATAATAATTAAAGTGTAGAAAATTTTATAGATATTTAAAAGTATATAAATTAAATAATTAATATGTTTATTTTTATTATAAAGGATGCTAAATCACATTTGTGGAAGTTTTGAGTAAATAGAAGGGTTTTCTCAACACAATTTCCTATCTTTGAGACACATTCCATTTTCACCACTTTTTTTATTTGTTGTATATAATATCATATAGATGTATTTTATCCTAATTTTACTAAAATAAATGTGGTTTACAAGTCTATTTCATGTTTTATCTTTCAAATTTATTTTTATTCAAAATTCACCAATGTCATAAGGAGTTCTCTTGACTCAACTCACTTCCTTATGTCATAATCATCCATCTAGGATTATAGTATTATATGATTTTTTATTCTATAATACTATGATATTATATTTAAATTAATTGTTCATGAATGGTAGTTTAAATATTCACATCAACTTTTTCTTCTTCGATGGATTTCACAATTCATAAAAATATGACATTATTAAGAATAATTTTTATCCTTTATAATGGATCTTTATCATCCTTATATATATTCTTTCATCCCACCAATTATCTAATTTATTATTTGGAAAACCAAATATACATTTTATCTTATGATATTAATAATTCTCCTTAAATTTTTTTAAAGGATGATTTATTAATCACTTAATAGTGTGAATTTGAATAAATGTATTTGAAATATTAAAATGAAATTATTTTCCACATACATATATTTAATCTCCCACTCAATATTTATTTGGGAAAAAATTTATAATTTGTCAAATGTTCTATTTCTTGTGATTTCATTTAAATTAATGTTCTAAAAAATGACTTAATGTAACCACTTTGAAAATATTTTTTTTAAACTCACTTGTATCTCTGTTTGTTTACAACAATGTTAGTAAAAAGTTTCTAGAAACCTTTATATGATTTTGTTTCCATTTTACTCTCCCTATAAAAAATTTTAATATCTTATGGTGTACATTTTATGATCATAATCTATGTGATTTTATGATGAAATTATTTTGGGCTATTGAAATTAGGTATTAACCTATCTTATCTCTATGTTATGTTGTGTGATAATGTTTATAAATTATATGAAACCTATTTTTTCCATGGGTTTTTCATTACAGGGAATATTATTGATTTCATGTGGAATGAACATGTGTATATATTGATTGGAAGGGTCTAATATCTCTCTTCAATGCATTGGTTGTGGTTTTATATCACATGGGAGAAAATGGGATGTGATTCTTAATACTAGATCTTTAATGAGAGGTAGGATTGTTATTCCTAATCCACTATGTTATGGGAGGTAGGAAATAGATTCCTAATTGACTATGTTATGGGTGGTTGGAATTTGATTCCTGGTCCAAAATTTTATGGTAGGAAGGATTATGATTCTTGATTCACTATGTTATTTTTTCTACACTTGTTTTTATCCTACAGTGTTATGAAACATTCCCATGTGATGATACAATTTTATATTATCACACATGCCTTTATTATATTCCATAACCCTTTATTATTATTGCATGTATTTTCTTTCTTATGTAATGGTATATGCTTGTTCATTTGGGGTTATATGTGTATTTATCATGGTTATGGAAATCTAATGTTTCTCTTTGTTTTTTGTAATCTTATATTTATACCATGGTCATGTTTTATCCTATTATTAAGATCAAACTCCCTCATGAATCATTGTTATGTTTTAAATTAGTGAGTATTTGAGTTTAATACTTTTTTCCAATTACGCATATAAATATATGTACTGCTTTGGTTATAATGAAGTCTTCTATGGTGATTTTTTTGGATATCATGAAGAATTTTTTTGAATAATGTTCTAAATTACCTAATATCCAAATACACTAAAATGTTAGGTTCTTCGACATTATGTAAACATTTTGGAGATGTAATGTATAATTTCAAGGATAATATTTAATATTATTTGGTTTTTCAATTATAGTATCAATGATTGTAATTAAAGTATGTGTTTTTAGGGCCATATCCAGTATTTTTATTTTGCAGTGTCTCAATAGTGACCCTTTTACTTCATTAATGATTTAAATTCATGGATCATGATTCTGAATTCATAATTGAAACTATAAATTGGAGTGTAATTATTAGAAAATCAGGGAAGAGTCACTAGTTGATAAAACTTTAAATGGATATCATTTTTAATTTAAATTAATAATATCCCAATACATAAAATTGTTACTATTACATTCTTCTATTTTATAAAATCATTATGTTTTGTTAAAAATAACCAAAAATTCATATAATAGTATTTTTTAAGAAAATTTATACAATAGAGTGACATAGAAGATAATATATGACTATGTATCCTCCTTTAGATCAACCCTAGGTCTTGTGTGATTAAAATTTATGCTTAGGAAGAATAAAAATTTAATTTATTAGTGATTCACAATAAGTCTATCAATATAATTTGTTTCTATTTTTTAGTGGTGAAAAAATATATTTTTCATATAATATTATTCATTAAAAACATAATGAAATTTAAAATATAAATAAATTATTTAAAATAAAAAACCTCCAAGAATAAAATCAATGATTATTTTTCAAATAAAACTTATAATTTTTTATTTAGGATATGAGTATCACACATTTAAAGTGAATGAAAATGAATTAAAATAAAAAAGGAACATTTAGTACCTTGTACCTTTGTCTAAGTAACTCGGAGCGTTATAAGTGATGTATCGTGATTGTTTTGATAGAGTGGTAGTTGGAACACCCTTCCCACCAAAATAAGAAGATACTCCTTGAATCAATTAAGAATAATTCAATGCACTAGAAGTTTAGGAGTTGATGAAAGAATATCCACTCCCTCTACTCTTAACCATCATGTGAAGGGAAATGAGTGATTTTGATATACTTAAAAATAATTTGAATAGTGTTTAACTCAACATAGATACTTTCTTTATGGAACTATCACTATTTAAAATACATAATAAAATCGCTTGTTTAATATTTTAATTTTCTTTATTAATTGTTTCTAGCATCCGGTGAAGAAAATAAATCCACTATAGAATTGACCAATGATGAAGATGAGGCAATGTCCAATGGATAATTTTCCTCATTCTTTAGATATGATATATTTATTAGGAAATATATAGAGTAAGTACCAGGTAGTAGTTATTATGTTAAATAGGACCTTGAAAATAAGGAGAAGTACTAGTTTCCAACTAGATTAAATTATCATATTTTTCTCTCAATTATAGGATAAAAAGTATAGGATAAGAACCTCTATTACTTTTTTACCCCCTAAATATAATAAAAATTAGTTCCATATAAATGAGGTGGATGTGATTGATGATCATATATTTCTATTAAATATTAATTTTTATGAAAATTTAACCCAAATGGGGTGGTTTCTATTAAGGGAACCATATCTAATAACTGGATGAGGATAAATCAATGTGATTTTTAAAAATATGTACTTCAAAAATAAAATATTGTTTTATGGGGATTGTACAAAATATTTTTTTAATTTTTTTGTTTGGTTTTAAATTTAATGATTTTTTTCACTTTTTAAGTAAATAAATGAAATTTTTGGTATATTCCAAATAACATTAATATAAAAAATCGAAGAATTTTTTAATGAATAAAGACCTAACTTATATCTTTACTCATCTATTTTATGTTATAATTACATTAAATTTATTTAAATATATGCTATTATCAAAAAATTCTACACATAAAACAATATAAGATTGAGGAATGATAAACTTGAAAACTTGTATCTTGCTTCTTGTTTTGATATACATGTAGGAAGCAATGTTTCCCAATAATTTATAAATCCATTATGACCTTTTTTCTATATAAATTATTCCAAAATTTAAAATCATTTTGAAATTTAATTTTTTATCTATCTTAGAACTCAACATTGAAAATAATGTTGAAAATAAGTGTGGGATAACGGTATATATTTTTATGATATACTAAATAATTTTTTTCTTTTCCCCTACTATTTCTAAATTAAAATCATAAATATTTTTTATATATAATAATATATTTTTTCAAATATTTCATTTTTAACATGAGCACTTTATACGCTTAATTTTTCTTTATTTCTCTATGAAATATGTTGATAAATAATTTTCATCATTTATTTTTAAATATAATTTGTGTCATTTTAAAAATAGAAGTACATTAATATTTTATAATCAATATTTTCAAAATAAATTTAAATATATTTTATAATTACATTTCATGATAAATCTAAAAGAAAAGATTCAAATCCTTTAATTAGATTGTGGGTAACTTAATTTTGAACGATCATGAATGGGATTGTTTATATTATGAAAAATTATTTATTAATTGATGAATAAAATAACTCATCACATATTAAAGTCTAATTATAGTTTAATTTTAATATTTTTAATTATGAGTTATATATTTTTCTATATTGAATAATCAAATGTGTAAATTAAGTAAAAGTTTGTATAATTATTTAGAACATGAATTTGAAACTCATTGATATGAACATCCGAATTTATTTTTTTGATGTTTTGTTTCAAAATAAAAACTATCATAGTCAAATAAAATTTATTATTTTGAAAAGTGTAATGTATTTTTATAACTATTTGAATTCATAGCGAATTTATTTATTTTAACTGAATCTATGTATGAATGTCACTTTGACTTTTGACTTCTAACTATTTTAATTTTTGACCTTGTTAATTTAATCGTTATATTTATCATTTATCATTAGAGAAAAAAAGAATGTGTGGTTGATTTATGTTTCTATATTTTGTGACTTATTTCATATGTTATTCACCAATAAATCCCTTATAATATATTTTTTCCTTGCTATTAATGCATATTCTTATTCGGAGTGTGTTTTTTTGTTAAAAAAGGATTTTTATTTAAATAATTGTTTCTTAATGAAACAAATATATGGTTGGAGATTGAATATAAAATTCTGGAATTATTTTTTTTCATTCTCGAGATATATATTTGGATAATTTTAATATATCACAATTTAATCATTATTTTAATGTTGATGAATAGTTCTTTGAATTTTAAACAATATAAAAATATATATTTTTGATAATAAAAGGTAATTTTATTAATTTTATGAATGGGGATTTATTATGTTTGTTGAAATATTAGGTTTTCCATTTCATGACATTAGAATAATTTTCCCATATCAAATATTAATAAATTATCATATTCCACTAATGTATGGGTTTTCAAGTTTAATTCTCTTCACGTAAGATTAAAGCATAATTGTTGCAGTATAATACTTTTAGGGAGAATGAAAATGATTAAATTATAACGTGAATGGGTTATGTATGAAATATAAAACATTAATTGACATTTTTGGTGTAGGACTAAATTAGTTCGGTAAGAGGCTATATATGATACAACATTTCCTCATGTGTGATAAAAATAAAAAATTGACATTGTCTAAGATTTTTTAGGGTAAAAATTTAGTAGAGAAAAAAATTCATACCGATGTTGATAAATCAAGAGGTCTAACATAGATATTAAATTAAAAAAGGAAGGATATGAGTAGAAAGAGACAATCTATGTCACATTTCATTTCTTCTATCGATTATTGTGGAATTAAGGCGAATATGGAGCCGTATTTGGTGTTGGTATAAGGGTGAATTTAAGATAGAGAACCTTTTAATAGTGATAAGAATGATTTGTTTTATTTTCACATAGATATGGGTGATCACATTGATGATTATTGTGTAATTTCATGTGCATATATGATTTTAGTTTGAGGATGATGTTAGATTCAATTGAGTGAAACTGAATTTTTGTAAATAATAAATCATGATATACTTCTTTGTGGACCCATCCTAGAGTGAGGGTGATTTAAATATGTTTCCTTTACTATATATAAAATATACTGAATCTCATTTTAAAGGTAATACAATTCAAGAAGATTATAATTCGTGAAAAAATAGTTATTTTTCTCAATCATGAGAGAGAATAAATGGTAGAGGATCTATTTAGTTATTCTATATTTGGATAAAATCCTCTATAACCTAATGTCGGGTCATCCTTACTGATTTTTTTCTCCATGACACTAAATTTTTACTCTCATTGTTATAATATTATGGATTATTTAATTTATATAATGATGTATTTATTTTATATATCTTTTATATTCCTAAAAAATTTATAATAATTTCATTTCCATTTACCTAATAAAATTTAATCTATTTATATGTACTAATATGATGAATAGGGTTAGTGAATTCAAACCAAATATTAGTGATATAAATTTTGTATGTATTATTCCTAATTAAGGTTATGCAAATAATGTTTATTTATTGTATATAATAGTTAGATATTAATTAATATATAAATCCATTATTATTAAAAAGTATATTACCTAATGTGATTGAAATTGGGATCCCAACACTTCATAATTGATTTAAATTATAGGTTCATAATTTTGAATGCATCATTGAAAATTTACACTTTTAGAGGAATTATTGGAAATTAAAGTAAGATTCACTAGTGGTTCAAATTTTCAAAATACATTATTTCTTAATTTTATTTCTTTTCATTCTCAAAACCCAAAATTATTACTTCTATATTATTCTTATTTATATTATCACTATTTTCCAATATAAATTCCTTTGTATTCATATAATAATTTTTTTGTTAGAAAATAGATATAATAAAATGACATAGAATGATTTGTGTGTGATTATGTGGCCTCCATGAAATTATCCATAGGTTATCTTCCAATATAGTTCATTCTTATGAAAAGTAGAAATTTATATTATTTGAGATTAATTAAAAATAAATTTATCCGATTTGGTACCATTTCTAGGGAGTATAAATTCACATTTTACATATTATTATTTATAAAAAATAAAATAAAATTTGTAAAATGTAAAAATGGATTTATAATAAACATCACCATGAATGAAATCATAATATTTTTTATAGATTAGTTATAGGTTTTGATTGAGGATGTTAGGAGGAAAAAATTCAAGACTATGTAAATGAATTAAAATAAAAAATGAACATTGAGTACCTTGAACCTTTGAACAAGGAACTAAGTTACATATCGATTTTTTTCCCAAATTTTATCACATAGTGGTAGTGTAATCACTCTGTACAAAAAACATAACAATATTCACCTTACATTTATAAAGAGGAATATAACACATTGGAATCTATGGAATTTCTATAGACATGTATTCATCCTCAACCCTATTCCTTCATTACATGGGTAGTGAATATGTTTGATCCACCTATTGATATTTTAAAGGAGTTGAACTCATCATAGTTTCATTTTTTAAATTATCATTCCATAAAATACATAATAAAGTTCTATTTTTACTATTTCTATATTAATTCTCCCCATATTTAGAATCAGGTGAAGAAAATATAACCACTATTAAAGTGGTAGGAAATTAATAGATGGCCAATAACCTTTAAAAATTGTCTTCAATATTTTTATTCTACACATTAATGATGAAATACATATATGAAGCACCAATAAGAGCTTAAATTGTTAAATATTTCCTTTTATAGAATAATATGTATTAACTTCCAAATGTCTTGTGTAATATTTTTTTCTATCCATTAATAGAGAAGGGGAAGATGTTGGAAACCACTATTACTTGTTTCTGCCTACATTTAACAATAAGTAGTTCCATGAAAGGGAGCATTTTATGATTACTATCCTTGGAGTTCTATTAAATCTTCATTTTTTAAAAAACTTCTAGTTAAATATAGTGGTTTATCCTAAGGAAGCCATATCCTCCAAGAGATTGAAGATACGCCACTATAATTGTCTAGTTGTAAATAATAAAACAAACAACACACGCTTCAGTATTACTGTTGTTTTTTGGTTTTCTTTTATTTAGAATATAATATTATAATATTTGGTTCACTTAAATTGTACATAAAAAGATAGATACATTACATTTAAATATTGTCCAAGATTAAAGATGTATTAATATTTGAATGAGAAAATACCGAGGTTGTATCCCCATTTATTTCATTTTATTATTTATTTAATTTCATTTAAAAATATATCATTATTTAAAATTTTACACATGGAAACATATTGGTGTGGGGGGTGATACATATGAATAATTTTTTTTCTTTTAATGATGATTTGAAAAGTGCTAACTATGTTTTCTTACTATTTTGAACTTCATTGTGATGTGATTTTCATATCAATTATTATGAAATTGAAAATATTTTTTAAATTTAATGTTTTATCTCTTTAAACATCAACATTGGGGATCATGTTAAAAAGTTGTTTGGGGAAGTGACTCTCTTTTTGAGATAGAATGAGTTAATTTATTTTATATGCTATTATTGAGTGAATTGAAATCATACATCTTTCAAATGTTAAAAAATTATTATTTCTGAAACTTTTTTTTGATGACTGGAATATTTTAAAAGATTAATTATTTTCTATTTCTCTATGATACCAATGGGTAAATAATTTTATATAGTTATTTTCAAAAAATAGGTTTTTTGAAAATAGAAGTATGTTCACACTTTACAGTCATTATGTTTGGAATAACAAAAAATTCAGTTTAAAATTTTGTTTAATAAGAAATCTAAAATAAATGATTTAAATCCTTAGTTAGTAGTGTGAGAAATTCAATTTTGAATGATGGAGATTTTTTTAAAATTATTAAGAGTTATTTATTACTTGATTATTATATTCACTCATTATATATTTAAGGAGTAATATTCAGTAAATTAATCTCTATTAAATTATTTGTTATTTATTATGAAGTGTTAAGTAATCATCTTTAGAAATTAAGTGAAAAATTGAATAAATTTTTAAATCTTTAATTTTAAACTCTTTGATCCTGATTTTCCATTTCAGTTTCAGTTATTTTTTAAAGTGTAAAATATCTTCATTGATAAAAATATTTTAATTAGAAAATGTGGATATCTTGTTCTTACTATTTTAATTCATAAGGGATTGAATTTTATCAACTGAATCTGGTCATAAAAGCCAATTTTATTTTAACTTATCAAATATTTTCATTATTTAACATGTTAATTTGAATATGGTATTCATATTTTATTTGGACATAAAAAATGAATGTTTTAGGTTTTTATAAGTTTCAGTTTTATTGTTTATTTCATTAGTTATTCACTAATAAATTCCTCATAAAATGTTAATCATTTGGGTCCAGATCCATTTATTAATTTTCTAAAAACACATTTAAGGGAAAGTGTGAAACTTCAAAAAATTCCAAGACAATACTATCCTCTCAAAAAAATAACCCAAAACCAAAAAACAACCATCACTGTACGCCGATGTAAAACAATTTGGAAATTCAAAACACCAAAACCAAATGTTCATGCTTTGAGAAATGCACCGCAGCATGCCTCCTCGATTCAAAAAAACACCTAAAAAGTGACATGAGTGTCACATTACCCATCAAAAGTTTCATCATCACTCCACCAACATCACTGTCTTCAATATCACCATTGTCCACACCAATCAACAAAACACCAATCATCGACCAGAGAGAACGCCGACCAAATCCATCACTCCAATAGAGGATATCCCATAATCATGGAAAATAATGAATCACCACAATAATATATATCAAATAACAAACTTACATCATCATATTTAGTGCACCATCATTGCCGATGTAGCATGCCGGATGCGGTTCCAGAATTTTCTACTACCTAAAGATATTTTTTGAATATAATTTGAGGTAATTTGATTATATAGATTAATGAGGACAGATTATTCTTATTGGGAAATTGGACAGTTCTTAGTATACGAATAATTGTTCCTAGTCATTTATGAATAAATTTTTTTTTTCATACTTACATGAGGTTTTTTGAGTTAAATTCTCTTCATGTATGAGAAAATAAATAGGGTTTCGACCTAAAAATTTAATTATAGGCTATGCATGATTATATTTAAAAGTGAATATGATGCTTATGAAATTTTAGACACATATAAAGGGTTATGGATTCATATTAAATCTAGAATATACTATGCTCGTAAGATAGAATATTTCATCACATATAATTAAAAAAAATCTAAACATGCACAATATTTTTATCAGGTATAAAATTTAGTGGAAAAATGGATTTACACCGAGATTGATAAATTAAGTGGTTAGACATAGTGATTATTTTACTAAAGGAAATAGAGGCATGGTAATAGATAGCACGAGTCACAATTTTGTTTTATATTGATATTATAATGGAATAAAATTGAATATGGTTTGACATTTGGTGTCGATATGTTGGTGGTAATCTGATAAAGATTTGTTTTATAAAACAATTAGTCTACTTATTTGTTTCCTTGATGATACAAATTCTCACAATTTTTTGTTTTGTGGAAACTTTTCTTGATATTGATGTTCGCTAGATGCTTAATAAATTTTTAATGTGATGTTTTTAATGATGTGGTGAGGCCAATGTTGTGGTTTGATGTTAGAGGTTGATGATGATTGATGATGTATATGTGAAATTGATTATGTTTTTCAAAGTTATTTAAAATTAAAAGGGTATTGTGTTAATAATTTGAGTCATCATTATATAATATAAATTTTATGATTCTTTTTGATATGGAGTAAATTTGATAGAAATGATTTTATTTAGAGGATGGATTTAGGGTGACGAGATTTAAACTAGATTTCTGTAGAAACCAAACTTGAGTTTCCTCATAAGGACCAATTTTAGAGTGAAGGTATTTCATAAATGTTTACTATATTTTACATGAAATTTGATGAATCCCATTTTAAATGGATTTCCATTAAATAAGATAACTATTTTTAAAAACTACTTTTTTACTCAAGAACGAGAGTGAATCAAATGTGGAGGAGAAGTTTTGTTCTACCAAGAGAAACTAAACTATCATATAACCAAACCTTGGGTGGTACTTAGTGATATCTTCTACAAGTCCTTATTTTTTTAGTCTTATTGTTATGATATTATAAATTATTGAATTCATATATATTTATATGATTATATTTTTGATGTGTGAAAACACCCTTAATCAATTACAATTGTTTTTTTATTCATCTAAAAAATATAATTAATTGATGTGTTCTCTTAGATTAATTTGGATTATGAATTGGAAAAATATATAATTATAAATATTTTTATATATACTACTTAAATTTATGAACTCTTAATTGATGTTGTGATAATAGTTTGTATTCAATTGTAATTTATAATCAGTCCAGGTATATATTTGGTGCTTGGGGGTACAATTACATTTAACACACACACACACACATGCACACCACACAAAAGAGCCATAAAGTTAGAACATATCCACTCGAATGGATATCCTACCCTATGTTCATAGTTCATGATTTCACATTAATCATTTAAAATGTCTTCTTAATGTGGAATTGTTAGAAAAAGAGAGAAGCATCACTAGTGGTTTGAATTTGGGATGGCCATCATTTCGTAATGTGATACCCTTGAATAGTTAACCCATTAGGGGGGGTTGAATAAATGGTTCATTTTTATAAACTACATTAACATTAAGTTAACCTCTATAAAATTTTAACTTACAGGTATACTCATGTAACAAAAATCACTCTTACCTATATACATTAAAGTAAACAAGAAATAATTATAGACATATTCTTAGAATGTTTGGAACTAATAAGGGTGCATACTCGTTGTTATGATCATGATATTAGAGTCACATATTTTCTACTATAATATATTAAAAATTATAATGATTTTAGAAGAGATCAACTTGAATCCAAAAGTGCATCCCACACTTATGCCTCTTCAGAATAATATTATACGGGTTCCCTAAAGTTCCAAGATATGGAAATTTCCCTAATCATTATTAATAGAAAAAATCTTATTGTCACACACATCAATTTCTAAAACATGTTTGGAAATTGTATTTACCGATTCATTAACTTCTTGTATCCTCAACTTATCAAACGCATAATGTGACCCACTATATGTTCCGTTGAATGTATTTAAATCTCTTAATAATATTATTCGCTAAAAATGTTTTTTTGTCATAAGTTACCTTAATATTGATGGGTTCCTCTAATTTATAGTTGTATTTACTATGATAAATCTGGGGAGTGAAAATGATAAAATTTTAAACCACCACCAACTTCAAGTCACCAGTCAATGACCTTCAATGACTTTTGAGGATATCAGAGTTTGACATATTCAAATCCCCCAAAAAATTACTTCCAACAATCATCAAGAATTACCAAAAAAATTGAAATTGAATTTTTAAATTTCACTCATTAATATCATACTTTGAACATCTATCTCAATATTATCAAATATGATTGTCATGTCAAAATTTTTATATGAAGTCACTCAAAATCTCTTGATGGATGTTCTTAAGTAGAATTCAATATATACTTATTCCATTTCTACCTCTACTTAAACTCAACTCAACCTAAGAAAACCTTATGGATATTAATATCACTAACATGAAACATGTTATTTTGATAATCTGAATTGGTTGCACCCATAATTTGTTAAAATATTATTTTACTAACAATATTTTTGATCAAACCATCCCTTTGGATTATATTTCCATATATTTCAAGGAAATCTAAGGCCATATTTCCTTTTTTTACTCTAGAGATTTAGTAGTGACATTATTCCAATAATATTAATATCTAAAAAAAACATAAATAACTATTAGTCTTCCAATAATGTGATATTTAAAACAATTAAATAATAGATTATGAATTGTATGGTTGAAATTTTAGTGGAAATTTCAATAAAACTCATACTCTCCATGACTTCATTATCTCCATTCATCCTAACTTTTGGATTTATTATATTATGAACTTATAACAACATTATATAATTATATTAATTGTATTATTGAATAATGAGTTCCTCTTTACTCTGATAAATTGGTAAACTTATGAAATCCTCCAGAGCTACTTCTATGAATTTTCAAAATTTTAAAGTCCACCTCAAAACATTCTTCAAAATGGAGTTGAAAATAAATAAAACAAGTTCATAATCATAGGGGAAATTTAGTCAACCCATATAGATTTTTTAAAAACACAATGCTTTTCATTACTCAACACTTGAAATTTTATACCAAATCATAAACTTTCTCAATGAGAAAATTACCAAAATTTTAGTTTTAGATAAAACAATTTTGAGAAAATTTCATCTCTCAATGAAAAGATTTTTTTCCTATTTATGTTTATGTACTCCACCTTAATATATAAATATTACCTTTCCTCCCTATTTTTATAAGAAACCTAGCAACATATTATCATATGATATTAATGTTTGTGATCCTACTTATGATAAAAAGATACACCAATATCTCTCATTTACAATAATATCTAATTCATAATAGGGGAATATCCCATATATTATATTATGTGATAGGGAAAGTATAAAAATATTGTTTAAAACCCAACTCCTTAAATATTTCCCTTGTAATAGATTTAGTGATAATGTCAGTATTTTGATCCTTTTTTAAAATATTTTCTAACTTTATTTCAATAAAAGATATTTCATCCTTAATGAAATTGAACATGATGCCATTATATTTTGATTTTGTGTATTGTATGGGATTTCATGAAATATCAATTTCACAATGGTTGTCATAAAAAAAATTCAAAATATTTTCAACATTCACTCTGTAGTATTATAGTTTTACTTTGATCCATAACATTTTAGAGTAAGAATGGGTAGTAGTGAGATGTTTTGATTACACTATACTCAAGGTTACTATGGTTTTTTCTATTCAAATAAACAAAATATTCTCCCAAAAACATTGATTTTTGATAATTGAAATTAAAATCCGAATTAGTGTATGTGAATATAATTAAGTTAAAATCATTAGTTCCTAGATATGTCAAGAAATATTTTGATGTTCCTTTAATATAAATAAAAACCCCTTTAGCATCCATCAAGTTTGATACATTTAAACAAATTTGATATATGAAAATAAATGTGATTTTATACAAAATATTTGGCCAACATATAGTAAAATATATTAAACTTACAATTAACTTATAAAAGCAACTTTAATTAACACTTTTATACGATTCATATTTACTCATATTTACTTCTATATAGATAGTATTATTAATTTCCATTTAATATTCCATATAAAATTTCCTTAAAAGATAATTTAAATTATTTTTTTGTGAATAGAAGATATATCTTCTATTTTGTTCAATATATAGAATTAGAAAAAAATTTATCTTCCCAAGAATTTAAATTTTAATGTACCTTTTAATTTTCCATGATAACTTCATACATACATTATCTTTTACACTAGAAAATATTTTATCATCAACATTGAAAAAGACTATCAATGTTCAAAAACTTTCCTCCATGACATATATTATTTTATCAAACTTTGTATTTGAAAAGATGAATATATTCAAGAAACTATCAAGTTTAGAGTACCATGCACAATGGGAGTACTCAAACCCATATAAAGATTTCTTGAGTATAAAAACTATACTTACATCCCTATCAAGTGTTTATCCCTATTCTTTTTCAATATAAACTTCCTCTTTAAATTCACAATTAAATAATGATAAATTTTAAATCTATTTGATAAACACTATATTTAGGATGAGGATAAATATCTAAAAATATCCATATAATATATATCAATTAAATATGGGAATAAGATTTGGAAAAAATAAATACCTTCCACCTATAAATATCCCTCACAATACCACCTTTATTTCTTATTCCAAACTTCTCACTTTTTATTTTGCTTATTCCTAATCACCCATTTAGTTATGATAATACTATTTCCTTATAGTCTTTGAACAAGTTACTTGGTGTTATTGTTTCAAAATTTAATCTAATGTTTCATTTATACCCTTTATAAATTCCATGAGATAAAATTTTTTTTATTCTAACTTTGGTTCAACAGAAGAGATAAGTTCCATTTGAAGGCTGATTCTCATATTTCTCCTCATCTGAACTGAAGCATCACCACTTCTGATAATTTTAATTGATTTATCCCAATTTTATAATGTTTATAACCTTTTGTTTTTATTTTTGGTAGAACCATATTTAAAACTTGATTTCTAAGATCATGTTTGTTCAATATTAGAATCAGGGATTCATTTCAATTGAATAGTTGTTATAGAATATCCTTTTTTAACTTCAATTGGATCATAATTTTCCAGTTTTGATTTACCCTTTGGGGTGAACGTATTTTCAATACATTTAACATCACATGATTATATTGTTATGTATACTCATTTTTTTCAACACATTTAGCTTCTTCCATTTGTTGAGTAAACCATGAAAATTCCTTTTATAACTTTTTCATCAAATTTTCATAATTTTATATTTTTGATCTTCATGAGGAAAATACTTATAAACAAATAAAAAAATTTCACTATTAGTTTCCTCTTGTACACAATCTCATTATATCCATATACTTATTATGTTATTTCTAATGACATCAACAAATAAAACATCTTTAGATTTTATATTTTGGTTATTTATTGTTGTAGTCCTACTTCTTTTGGATTTTATAGAACAATCATTTCAAAGATTAACAAATACAATATTATATTCTAAAATGTTTCTCATTATTTTAACACCACCTATCATATTAATAAAAATACTACTATAAAAAATATATTGTTTCTATTTCTATCTGGATTTAAATGAGACTTCAACTATTAGGGACTTTTTATCTATATTTTCTTTAACTATTACCTTTTCTCTCTAGGTTAAGGAGCCTATCCTAGAAGAGATGTCATTAAATATTTCAAAAATTGAACAATTTTATCAAATAATATATAGGGTAAGGATCCTATCCTAGAATATTTTTCATTATATATTTAAAAAAGTGAGCAATTTAATCAAATAATTCCAGAATTTCGAGTCCTCTTTACTTGAGTTATTTTGTATCATCATTATAATTCCATTTTCTTATGTTAGAGAGTTCATCCCCCTCAAATAAAGGATTTTATTTGAGGTAATATGTTTTCTATAAATTTTCCGCCTTTTATTTTAGTTTTTACATCACTAAAAATTTTATTTGAACATATATCTTCATGGTTGATAGAAGTTTTGATTATAGAACTATCCTGATGGTTCCTTGGTAGATATAACCACATTTTTCTTCTAACATGGATGTTATTTATTTAAAAAATTATGTATGAATTATGTTTTTTTGATAGAAAGACTTTGGTTTTATTAAAAATCCATACATTCCCATTTTTACTAGACAAATGTAACACTTTGAGTTTTTAAAATGGAATACTATGTTTGATAGCTTTTGTAACATGCAACATTGAACCAGAATGAATCATTATTATTTACAAATTTATATTATAACCTAGCCACTAAATTAGTGGATATAAATAATATTTAATAATTTATGAAATAGATATAAATTTTATACTCAATTTATAAATTCTTAGGAAATAAAAAATCAATTTTTCTAAAAAGTCTTTTATTCTTAAAAAAATATTTTTTCTTCAAAATATTTTTTATTAATTTTTGTGAAAATTTTATAATTTCCTTTTTAGAATGTTTAGAATCATTATTTTATAAAATGAACATAATTTTCAAATTATAATATAAATATTAGCTTAGGGTGAATGTTTTGGGATTTTTCAGAAAATATTTATTTTTTAGTGAATAGTTTAAAATACCGATTGTTTGTAAAACTCTCATGTCTTTTTCATAAATTCAGTATTTTAAAAGATCCTATATTATTTTAATTTAATTTAAAATACCACAATTATATTTGAGTAAAATTTAATCAATTAAATTATATTAAAATCATCTTTATACTAGATTTTAATATATGTTTATTTTTAGGCGGAAAAAGATAATTATTTGAAAACTATTTTAAAGGGAATAATTTTTCACTTTTTTAAATAATGAAAATAACACCTAATTAAGAATTATTTTAATGATGTTTATGTATTATATATCTATAAATGTTAATTTAAAATAATTTATTTATTATTAATATTTATATATATATATTATAAGATCATCTTATGCTTGAAAAAAACATTTCCTAAAACACTATTTTTTCACATGTCTGATGGTTTTATTTTAAATTAAATCCCACTAGTTCTATGAATTAAACTTTATAAATGGATTAAATTTTTGGAATCAGAATAATTAATTTAATATAATTATGTAAACTAAAATTTTGTTTCATAGTGAATAATAATAAAGTTAAAATACTAGTTATTGTGGGGAAAAACTAAAATATTAAAAAATGAGTATCCTTTGAGAGAAAGAAAATAAAAATTTAAAAAATGTTTATTTGGAATTTTATATATATGGATTGGAAATATATATTTTCCACTCATTTTTTTTCAATTTTGGATTCACTTTTCATGAGAGTTACTTACCGTTATTGAATAGTTTTGTTTGTTTACCGAAATGCCAATCTTCATCCCTTATAAATGTGCACCCCCTATCATCACTTCTTCACACATCCCATGAAATTTTTATTGAAAAAACCATACCAAAATATCACTCTAAAATTATTATACACATTCTATATTTTCGTTTCTTTTCAAAATACCAACCTTTTGGTCCTTAATAAGAGTTCCAAATGAGGTTTTTATAAGAGAAGGTAGTCGTCTTCACCAAGCTCCTTATTTACTAGTTATTGTTTCCACCATCAATTACATATTATAAGTTCCAATATAATAAAACCAGTATATTATATATACTTATAAATTATTTTTTATGTAATAATATTCATCCATATTATCTTTCATCAAATGGGAAATGAAACTATCGATTATGTGTATGACAGACTACCGCCTCAAAAACTGATGTAAATCATTTTCCATAATTTCCTCTCATGGATGTTAATATTTATTGATTTAATATTTATATATTAAAATACTATAATATTTAATGTTATATAAAATTAATATATCATATAATTTACTACCTTACCACCAATTGAAATTGATAACATCGTTTGTGAGTACGGAGGGTTACCACCACACGAAGTTATGTGGTTTATTTATTTCATCACCACATAAAATGGTGGTATGTAAGTTTATTTAATGAAATAATATAATATTTAGGATATAAATATCACTTGGATAATATAAAATTATCGTTACCTTATTTCTATCATTATCATTGAAAAATGGAAGTGTTACGCATACGTACGGACGACCTACCATCTCTATAATTGTAATGTAGCTCATTTTTTCATAAACGTAATTAATGATTGTGTTAAAATATATAATTTGTGAATAAAAATATAATTATTTCCTTGTTATTATTATGTTAATGATTAATTAATAATCTTTTTGACCATAGTTAACTTACTAAAGTCATTTGGGACATATGATCCAAACATCCTCAAAACATCCAATATGAATCTAAATTATTGAGTAATTTAACATGTTATTGTAATTAATGAAATAAATTAATAATAATCTTTAAGAAAGGTTCATAATAATTTAAATAAATGAAATATTTTTATTATTTAGCACGATAAGAAAAACACATGATGAATCGAGATCAAGGTAAGATATCTCACTAAAATGTCATTTTATTTGGGTTATGGTCACTCTCTCTCTCTCTAAATCACTATATCTCTCTACTTATGGATATGGAATGCATCTAAATTACGTATATAATTCTCCTAAATTTATACCTATATCATTATTACTTCATTTTATAGGTTAATTCAGTCATTATCACCATTTCTTAAATCCAATCTTTAAGAAATCTCTTTTGATTTTGTTATGCGACAAGATTATGCAAGCCATTTATTTCCATGGGTATTTTTTATGTTTATTACTTATGATTAATTTACATATGAGGAACATATATGAATGTACATAAAATAAATTTTATGGGTGTTCCTAGAATTATTTATCCCTCCATTGCATAGGGTAAGTTTTTGTCTCATGCGACGTCATGTATGGGATTATGAAGTGAAACTAATACATAATGGGACTATATTCTCCATGTAATGTTTTCTCAGATGATAGCCTTGAATTATTTTATGTCATGATTTATGTTATTGGAACATTTATATGTTTCCATGATCTTATTATATCTTTCTCTTTATGTTACACTCCCATTTAGTACTCATGTTTCTTATATTTTATAAAACTATGTTACACATTTAACTCACAAATTATGTTTCTTTATCATGATTATTCCCTATTAGGGATTTTTATAGAAACCATTTATATCATGTATTCCCAAGGTTATCTAATATAGATTCAGCTGAAAAAATGGATTTTAGGAGCCCACTATGGAGAATAAAATAAGGATGACATATCTTAGTTTTCTGTAATATATTTTGAACCTAGTATTCCAAATACGGTAGGACATTATGATCATTATATTATATTAATGTATATTTATGATTAATAATTATCTAATGATGTATGTTAAAGGCTTCTTCTTGTATTAGTATGTATTATATTACTATTTTAGTTAACCAATGGAGCTAGGACAAGAAAACATTAGTGAGAATCCTAGGGATATGTATAAGGATAATAGTAAGTATAAAAAATTTATCTTGGAGTCTTGGTGAAGTATAGAGTGATTGGTTTCTAATAAAGTACATCCCTGTCTTAACGTTACATGATGTTGTGATTTTGGAATAGATGTACTGGGGGTGATAACTTTGAAGAAGAAACATTGGGATTAGATCTAGTATGACATGGTACATGACAATCAACCTTATTGGGCACCTAGTTTGACACTCCTAGGGGATATGTATTTGAAATCGACAAACTCTTTAATAACCATTATAAAAGGAACAAATGTGAATAAAATTTTATATCAAAAAATACATCATTGATAACATAGATCGAAACCTATAAATTCATAAGTTAGTGAATATATACCATTTACAAGTTATCTCTTTAATGTTCATAGTTTTCCATATAAGTTTTTAATAGTTTAAATATAATCATCCCTAATTTTTCTCTTTTTTAGTCAACGGATGGAAGTAGGAGAATCCAATAAACAACCCATGTGAGAAAAAATTTGATTATTTCCAAAATGAGATTCCTATCACAATGAAATTATGAGTTGGGAACTTCATGAACATACTTTTTCAGTGAAGTCAAGTTTTAAACAAAAACATTAATTATGAGGAACATCTGAATCCCCCTAATAGAGAGCATGTTGCATTTGAGACCTTTATATGACAAAGTCCTCCAAAACTCAATGCATCTTCTGATCCCTTAATTTTGTAACAATAGATTAACTACATTTAAAAGATATTTTATATCCTTCAATTATATTTGGTATAGAAGGTTTAGTGGGTTTTTTTATGGAGGGGGAAGCTGGTTTATGGGAGATGTTGATAAAAATAAAAATCTCGAGGAATAGATCAAAGGGATGAGGTTTAAAGAATTTTAGAAAAAACTCACTAAATACTTTCCTCAAACTCTCCAACTTAAAAATGATAGTGATTTCCTTAGCCTCAAGAAAAAATGATGAAAAAAACATAGAGGTGTACAAAGAAAAATTTACAAGACTTTTACGATATGACTCTTGATTTTTCAGATACTATGGATGTAAATTTTACCACTTATTTAAGTGGATAATTCAACGTTTTTAAAGGCTTTGGTAAATTCATACTTATATAAAAATGAAAAAATTTTCTAATATGAACTCAAATTTGAAATGGAGATCAGAGAATATTAAGGTTCTTATGAGGATAAGAAGTAGAAACTAGTGTTTAATTATGGAACTATTATAGAAATTTCCAATAGTGGATGGAAGGTTCAACATCCCACTCTTCAAAAGTGGTGGAAGAAGAATCTTATAAATATTATAAAGGTGACCTAGATGTTCTTTAGGTGTGGGAAGGAATATTAATTAACTAGTTATTTCTAATGGGAGAAACCCACCAATAAAATGGAAGAAAGGAATGACCTAACAAACCCCCATTATTTTTTCCAATGTTTTATCTAAAAGGAACAATGACATTATGTGAATTATGTGATAATCCAAGGGTTGTTGATAATAACTGACGACAAATCTCTCAAAGGCCTATAGATAAAGGGAGAGCTTATGTTATCACAACTACATAGGTGGATCCTGAAAATGAAGTTTTTAATGGTGTTCTAGTTATTTATTCAAGAATAGTGAACACAGTTTTTTATTTTTTTCTTCACATTCTTTAATATCACAATATTTTAGTAAAACTATTCAAGAACCAATAAAACACATGAAAGATGAGTTATCAGTGAAGATAAATAATGGGTTAATTATTTCATCCCATGCATCTAACTCATCTTATATCCAATTTTCAGATTTAAATTCTATATAATCCGTATAATACTTACTTTAGTGTAATTAAATGAAATTATAGGCATGGTGTTAATTTTTTTATATAGAGGAAACATAAAATTCCATGAGAAGTAAATCACAATCCAAGTCATGAATCTCCCTCCAATTATATACAAGTGTAAGGAGGAGGTTGAATCTTATTTGGTATCATCATCTAAAGCGTGGATATTTTTTCCTTCCGAGAAAGTGTGTATTTCATAAATTATTGATACTATAAAAGAGATCATTCTTGATTACATTCCCATTATGAGGCATTACACATAGGTTTTTTATGAAGAGTTATTTGTTCTTACACCTATTTGATATGTTTAATTTTTACATAAATATTATTCTTGGATCTTTTATAGTATCTAAGACACGTTAAATAATAAAATTATTTCACTTGAGAAGTTTTAGAATTATGTACATGAGAATATGATTAATGGGTTTGTATGCCTAATTGCTTCACTGTGGGGCTCCAATACTCTTCATCAAAACATATTGGTCAATGCATCTCTGTACTGATTATCACGAGCTCAAAAAAATAATAATAAATAACAAGTATACCCCTTCTAAAATATATGACTCATTCGATCAACTATGTAGAGAACAGTATTTTTGTAAGGTGGACCTTCGATCTGGATACCACTAATTAAGGGTGAAGAAGGAAGATATTTCTAAAATACATTTTGAGAATGGTATTGACACTATGAGTTCATTGTGATGCCTTTAAAACTCAATAATTCCCCATAAATATTTTTAGAGTTAATGAATATGTTATTTATAGATTACTCTGATAAATTTTTGGTAGTATTTATAGATTATATTTCGATATACTAAAAAAACAAGGGGGAGATTGATGAGAATATTAATACAGTACTAAAGGCTTTTAGAATAGATAATATATTTTTACAGTATAAGAAAAGTGATTTATCTATAAAGGAAGTATCATTCTTATTGAATATTATCACTATAAAATGAATATTTATGGAGCCTTATAAGAAAACGGTGATCTAGGAATGTCCTTGAACAAAATATGTAAGGAATATTCATAGTTTTCTTGGACTAGATGTTCACTACTAATGATTTTTTAGAAAATTATCATGATTATAAAACCCAATAACCAATCTAACTCAAAATGGAGTAAAGTTTTTTTTAGACTAGTGAATGCAAAGAGAGATTCAACGAGTTGAAAATGATTCTTATCACTTCCCCAGTACTCTTGTTTCCCTCAATTGGAGAAATATTTTGGGTAAAAAAGGATAATTAAAAGATGGGTTTGGGTTTTGTACTAATTATGAATGATAAAGTGATATCCTATGTATCAAGGTAGTTTCAATTTCATGAGAATCTATATCTAACACATGATCTGGAGTTGGCAATAATGATCTTTATGTTAATATCTGGAAACATTATCTCTATAGGGAGAAGTGTGAAATATAAATGAATCATATGAGCCTAAAATATATATTCACAAAGAAGGATCATAACATATTCTAATTAATATGGTTAAATCGATTCAAGGACTTTGAATATCCAATCCATTACCATATTAGGAATTCAAAATAGGTGGAATATTCTTTAAGTATAAAGGATCCAATAATTTTATCAATGATGATAATTGAAAAGGATCCAATATTCTTTGAATTTAAAACCATGGATATGATAATATTAAAGTAATCTCCATTATAAATTTCTAAAATATTACTCAAAAATCCATTCTTGATAGGATCAATGTGATATAGAAAGAGGATGAGGTGCTATAAAAAAGGTAGAAAATATTCCAAAGTTCAACTTTGAAAAATATGGGGTTATAAGGTTTAAAACATATATGTAAGGACACAAACTTAAACATTACATGTCGTGATATTTTTTACAATAATTCAATTTCTTACAACTATGAGGCTCTTTTAGATATATTAATTTTGAGAATTAGGTCATAAATATTACATACAAAAACATATATTATAAATATTAATCTTATACTAAATAACCATTTTCTCCATAATCTAAAACTTTTAAAAACAAACACGTATTCTTTTCATAAAATAACTACATGACTTTAAACATGAATACTTCATTATTCATACCCATCCTTAAACACTATGATTTTTTTAAAAAAATGTGTCATGAACATAAAAATAATATTGAGAGGCATAAAAGAAAAAATTTGTTAGTCCAATAAAAAACATGAAATCCCATGAAAACCCATTTATTTAAACATACATAATTTACCCTGAAAAGGGAATCATTTTTTTAAAAAATTTCATTACCCTACATTTTGAGAGTAAAAATATTTCCTTGAAACCTCATTAGAAAGAATATTAAATTTATGTAGGTATATTGGGACATCATTTTTCATATCACCATTAGAAATTGAATAACCAATATGGTAAATATCTATCTCTAGAGTACTTAAGGTATTAGAGGTTATAGCGTAACCACCCATCCTTGGTTAATAACATAACCACCCGTCCTTGGTAAATAATGTAACCAAAAATCCTTGGTAAATAATGAAACCACACATCATTTAAAAAAAATCCCAATAACTAAATCATAAAATATCGTGTAATAAAAAAATTATTAAGGAAAATAACATTTTCATCTTGAAATTACATACTTATTTAGAAATACTTTTACATAAGAAGGAAAAAACAATACTTGAAAAGAACCATGTAAAATTTTAAAGTAAGAATAAATTAATTAATTTGAAATTAAGGTAGGAAAATCCTCTCATTCCATATATGTCAAAAAACATTACATTTTGACCTTTATAAAAAAATGAAAAAGGAACATTAAAAAATGATTTAAAAAATAAATTTCCGAACATTAAGATTGATTCAACACATATGTATCTTAAATTAATAAATAATAAACTTATATTAATTTATTTACTATTAAAAACCCTTTTTATTTTCATTATTCACTCCATATCACTTATTACCATGTTACATGATATTACTTGATCATTTAAGTTCACACTAGATGTTTGGACGATATTCAGTAACTATGTCCAAAATGACTTTGGTGTAATGGATATGGTTAAAGTTGAAATTATTCCATAATTTAATGAATTATTATCATGAAATAATTATATTTTTCTATATAAATTATAATTTAAAATCCATCTATTAAATATGGTTATGAAAAATGAATTATCTTACATTCATGCAAACAGTTGGTCGTACATACATATGGGTGTCGTTTCCATTTTCAATGATCATTATGGAAAGAAGGTAAGTAGTATTTTATAATTTTAAAATGATATTAATATCATCAATATAATATTTCTTCTTAAAATATAATTTTATATATAATTTTTGTGATGTGGTGATGAAAATATAATCACATCAGATCATGGAGGTGGTAGTTCACACAAACTCATGAATAACGTTATCATTTTTATCTGTGTGGTAAGGTAAGAATGTATGTAATAAATTATATTTTAATAATGATAAATATTTCATGAGTATCATATATAAAAATTCATTCGATCAATATTACTAGTATAGATATATGGTGATGGAAAATAAATTACTTCGGTTCGTGAGGTAGAAGTTCTTCGAACACACTAATGATAAATTTATTTCCCATTTGATGGAAGAATAGGTAGATATAGTTTATTCCACTAACATAATAAAATATAAGTATATGAAGGATAATAAACTTATTTTTTTATCATTGTTTAATAAGGTTTTAGGTATGTGGAATGAAAAAATAAATTAAAAAATGTATATAAAAACTAAACCTCTTATTTTCACTTAAATATAAACTTTTATTTCAAAGCCACATTAAGGGAGAAGAGAGGAACCATACAGGACAAAATAAAGTTACAACATACTGAAGGAACTCACTTATTTACCAAAATAGACTAACATTTCTTGAAATATAATCACTATATAATTCTTATTGAAGTGAAGTTACCTAGATATATGAGTCGTTATTGATAAGTTCTTTAAAATGATTAGCCATTATGTCCCATGTATATATGAATTACTCCAATTTTATTTTACATTAGTGGAATACCCTAGCCTAAATTTGGTGTTGTTTGTGCATCTGTTCCCTTTTATCCTCATTAGTATCAACTTGAAGTATTCTCTCATAAATTATATCAACCTCTTATCTTGAAGATTTGATGCAGATTAATCCTTCTAGCAGTTCTTCATTATAATGAAGAATAAACTTTAGAAAATACCTATTATCTACTTCCAATTCTATTTTTGTACCACTATATTATCATTTATGCACTTATCCCTATTCTAATACAAAATATTCACTTACAATCACTCTATTATCCATTTTATCACCCACCTGATCCCACACCTTGGTTCCATCAGGTGCCTTGTAATCCATGGTTTGAGACTAGTTTCCCCTCTTACCAAGGACCTGATTGACCCCTTAAACAATCAAGGATTTCCCTAGATATTATTTTATCTCAATTCTACTTTATGTTACCAAATGATATGGTTGATATAGTTTTTATAGTATTCGAATAATCTTTGAGAGATCTTGTTGCCCCCCCACTTCGGGACCAAAATGTAACCAGGAAAAATAATTCATTATTTCCCCTTTCTCAAACAAAACCCTACCATTCTGGACCCTTTAGAACCCGGTTCATAATCCTTCACTGTTTTTGATTCCACTTCTTTATCACTAGGCTTTCTATAATCTAAACACCTTGACCCAACTTGTTTCTGCTTATATCTTGGAATGTAAGTTTTTCATCCTTTGGGATCCACATTCTCCTTAGAGGATGGATTCTATGTTGGGTGATATTCCTAAAATTAGCCTTATAGAATTAGGTGAGGGAATATTGGAAGTAATGTTTTTAGTTCCAGCAAGAAAAAGTGGCTTTATGTGTGAAGAAATGAGAAGAAGAGGTGTCCTTTTATAATAGAGGGTAGGGGCAATCTTGGAATTTTTTAAAATATAAAATTAATATAAAATAAATTTTATGTTAAAAAGGAACCAAAATGATTTATTTATAATAGAAAATGTGTATAGGTATAATTCAAAAAATACAATAAAATTTATAAATTTGTTTCTATATTTATACCCTTATTTTTTTGTTTTAACAAAAATTAAACCCCTTCAACTCTTACTGTGTCAACATTGGTTTTTACTCTTTAAGGGTCAAAATATTTACTATAAAATGAAAAAAGAATTATAATTTTATCATGGTTTATATATTAAAAAATATCATAATAAATTTACCCAATACTTGTTTTTTAGTAATTTTATATCATTTATTAAAACATTACTTACTATAAAATATCGATAATGTTAATTTTTATAAATATTTTTTACTTTGACTTTGATAATATCAAGATAAAACCTATAATTTTAAAAAACTATTTATTTATATCTCTACCACATCAAGGTTATCTAAAAAATTATTTTATTAGATTAACTATCTCATATTTTATTTATTTTTATATTTTCAATATCACTTTTTTCAATTAATTGAACAATTAGTACATCATCACTGTTTAAACATCTAATGTAACTATTTCTTTACTAAAAATTAAATATAAATTACCACAAATAAGATAAATCTATTAGATTTCAAAATAATATTTATATTATAACATATCCTCTAGATAAAATCATATTAAAAGTGTTATAATTTTTAAAAACAATAGTGTGGAATGTTTGAATTTTATTTAAATAAAATAATATAAACATTATAATCTATTACAAGTGGATCCAAAAGGTTATAATTTTGACCCTTGAATTATTATGGTCATGTTATACTCATCCAATAATATTTAGATAAGTGTTTTGGTCATTTAATAGTTCTTATTCATTCATTTGTAACCAAAATTTCTCAATTTACCCTTAACTGTGGTAATATAATTACTAAGTTTACTATTTATATTTTCCAAAAAAATAAAATGGATTTATTTTATAATTACACTGACCTAAAAATCCTGGAGCTGGTGAGTTATATTATTATATTTTCATGATTATAAGGAATCAAATCCCAATTGATAAATATTTTTAGCAGTTTTGGAGAACTATATACATACATGATATCGATTTTATATTGGGAAAAGAAAATAAAAAATAATACATAGAAAAAGTTAATAAAATACATCACTGAAAACTCATTCAATGATATATTCTTCATAACTTGTGGAATGAAAAAAATATGGGTGAGATCAAATGATCAATAAGGATTATGTTTGAAAAAATATAGCATGAATAAATAGTAATAATTCACATGGAAATGTAGATAATTGAACACATATTCCACATAAAAATTTGATAAGGCATAATCAATATAGAAAGGTAAATAACTAAAAAAATGAAATTTAATCGATAAAATGTTAATGAAATTCATCTATATATTTTTTTCATAGTGAAAATATCATGGATAATAATAATAATAATAATAACCAAATTCACAATGAATACAATGATTAATTATTGGACATCATGTCTGAGACACATAAAAACCTATACCACCAATACCATTCACAATATTGTTTTAAATTATAGGTTGAATCCCAATTAATATGTCCAGCTGATTTATCTCATGAGTCCTATCGATGAAACGTGGGTCTATATAAATTTTGGGCCCCACACACCACTACCATTCAAAAGAATTACTCTTATATCGAATAATAAATTTATTTTATGAACAATATTCCCTTTAAAATATTCGTATTGAGTAAAGCATAAATATTTTTCCATATTTCTCCATTTAATCAAATAAATTTGAAAGTAAACACTGTACGTGAAAATGGAATATAGTTTGTGAAATAATCATATCGATTACATATGAGTATGGATATTTAAGGTAATTTTAATGCCCAATGAAAAATGAATACAATAAAGTGATTGTTTTAGGAGAAATTTAGCAATCGCAAAAGAAAGTATGATTTCTAAACAACATTTATCACTTGGTAGTTTTCCAATAAAATCCTCTGAGATAAAGTAATTATAATTAGAACTTCAAATACAAATAATAAATAAGTATTCATGACGTTAGTTTCCAAAGGAGTAGTATATACACCACATAAAAGTGAATTAGTGTATAATAATAAATAATTCTCAATGCAATGTAAATTGATACAAAATCCCTTAGCTTATTATACATTTTGGTTGAATAATATTCAACCTAATTAATAATGGTTTTAATAAATTTATTAACTTATTACATTACCAAATTAATATTTATAATATCATATATGATTATTTTATAACATTTTATCACATGTTGTTTATAATCATTCATTATATTCATTATTTTGGGTGTTAATTTCCTTGTTTTTTGAGTACTTTTTTTCCTTTTTTTCATCTAACATAGATCATGATTCCATCATCCCAAGAATTTAAACCATGATGTAAATATAATATAAATTTAGATTATATGAATTTATAGTAATCTTAATATTTTTTGATAGAGAATGAAATACAACTTTCATGGAGATGTTACCTTATACGTGCACATGAATGTTGTTTCCATTGTCTTTTCATATTGAAATAATGTAAAGAAAATTAGTGTAGAAACCCTGAAATGTGTTCCGTGCACTTTTCTACAGAATTGATGATGTTAACCTAACATAGACAACAAATTCTATGTTTTAGTAAAACACATCTTTATGGAGGAAGGATTATATTGGATTTCCATGTGCCGCAACCCAAAAATTCCATGACTGGGGTCAAAAAGATGATAGTGTGACTCTCTATTTTACATGGGAGCAAGTGAAGGAAGCGAAGATGATGACCCGAAAGGACAAGGTTGAAGCCTGACACTGATCCTTAAGAGGGGTGCGAGGGCGCATCCTCTGTGATATGGAGAAGTATGTTTCCCTAGGTGGCTCGACAAGCCCCCCTATGTGGTTCACCTATGTAGCATGCCTACGCAACAAGAGGTCAATGCAGCTCTTTCCAGTACAGCCTAAAAGCATACCCCTAGGTTACAGATCTACACAGAGGACCTACACTGGGGTCCTAAGTGATTTTATATGTTTTACACCCTAGCACATGGGATCTACACAGAGGGTCTACGCCCATGATCTACGCGAACAACCTCATTTTTAACCATCCCCCTCTTTGCTTATAAATTGGACCATTGAGCTCCCCATTTCAACAACTTAAAAATTAATAAGAACTTATGAAGAACTCATTTCATAACTCCTTCTCCCAGGTCCCCTGAATTTTCTTAGGTATCTCTCTAAAACACAATATAAGAGATAATTAAAAGGTGCAAACAAGATCGAAGTCCCTTCTAGGTCTAAAATACAGGATACTTGTTTAAGGACCCTCATTCCATATGAATAAGTCACATAAACAAGGTCCTTTCCTTAACCAAATACCTATGTGAGATTCTTCCAAGGATATCAAGGGAATCCCATGGTGCTTATGTTTTGACCTCACCCAATTATTGTTTCCATGACAGTCCATCGCCCAAGGAATATCAAGCATTTACAGGATTGTCCTTTAAGTTTTAAGGATTTTTTAGTTCCTCTTTGGACCTGTGAGGCTTACCTACATGGCATACCATTTTAGACCACCTACATGATACATCATTGAATACCTCTTCTAAGCCACCCATGTAAGGGCCTCTCCTTCATTTTTTCCCTTGTCTGAAAGGGACCAAGTTGAAACCTCCACCAAAACCTCTGGATTTACAAAACCTTCAGGAAAGGCACATCAGTGTGTCTACAATTTGGGTTTGTATTTCTATGGTCAGATGTTTCCCACATTTTTATTATAATGTAGTTAGTATCCTCAGTATGTTTTTAGGTTTTAATATCTACATTCACATGGAAACTTACCCATAAGACAGTGTTGGGGAGTTCTCAATCTCAGATTCCGAGGGTAGGAATCTATCCTCCCCTCCTCGTATCCAAGATCTGAAGCCTTGGGTTCCCACCAGGGAGGATAAGGACCACTGTAACGGCCCGAAATTTTGAATAAATCTTGTTTTCTTAATTTCATGTGTTATTTTATTTATTTTTATACTCAACAAAAATGTTTTATTTGATAAACATGATTATAATTAAAATGAGACCAGTGGGTTTTGACTGTTATATGACCATCGGTCAATATGACCGCTGTGAACAAAATGTTTTGATTATTGTCTCTAAATATAAGTAATCCTGGTTAATTATTATAGAAAGAAGATTTGATGGCCTCACCTAGTAGTCCTGGACCGATCGAAGCCCATCTAACAGAGCTTGGGAATGTGGTAGCACCATTGGGCTTTTCTCTGGACCAAATCCAAGCTGAACTTCATCATGTAAAGCTAGAACGGAATCGCCTTCACGAGAAGTTCAAACTGATAGAAATTACTACTCGGGCAATGTTGACTGAGCCGCCCCAAGAATCTATCACTCTAGCAAACCTTTCTCTTAGGTCCTATACTGGTATTATAAGGGGCTATGTAACGAGACCGTAACTGCCTTGTGTAATCCTTGTTTTAAATAAAAATTGGGATTTATTCTTATGATGAAGTTTATGAATTTTCAAATGACTGGATAAAAATAGTATGCATATTTTTGATGAATTTTCAAAAGGATATTTTTAAAAAATGTTTATGTAAACCTTAAATAATTTAAAATGTGTAATGATTTTCAAAAAATGGTCTTCTACAATTATGTCCAGTACGAAATTAAGAGTCTAATAAGATCAACATGATTTTTGATGAATAGTAAATTATGAATAGTGATTTTATGATTAGGATTAGTAATATGACCAAATGGATTAGTAATCTCACTTAAAGAAAGTTTTAAAATAATCTAGGCACCTTGATTAAGTAATGTGATTCAATAAAATGGTTAAATAACAGTTTCATAAATTATTATTCAAGTATTAATCTTTTCGGGTGAATAGTGTTTTTTAATTAAAAAATTAAATTAAAAATATTTAGAAAATTATTTTTATAAAATGGATTTCATTTTTGAACTCAGAGCACCAATATTATGTTATGGTAATTTTTGGGGTTTTTTCTGAAAAAATGAATTTTCGATGAATAGTGTATTTATTTAAAAAATAAATTAAAAATATTTAGAAATTTTATTTTTATAAAATGGAGTTCATTTTTGAAATCAGAGCATTGATATTTGATTAAGGTGAAATTTTGGGATCTTTCTGAGAAAGTTGAATTTTCAGTGAATAGTAAAAATACAGTTTTAGGGTTTCGGTATGTTTAATGACATCATAACTATGTCATGATGATTTCATGAGATATTTTAAGGGTTGTCCAGCTAAGGGTGATGAATTATTGTTTTGGGGGCCCCATGTGGCCTAACTCCATGGTAAATGGCAAGGGAGAGCACATGGGTTTGAGAAAAGCACATTTGAGATGTCCCTTGGCCATTAATGCCTTGTCCCCTCACTTTCCCTATAAATACCAAGACCTCCTCTCATCCATTCGACTCCCCACTCTTCCCCAATGAAGTTTTGGTCTCATTATCTCCCAAGGAGTCCTCCCAAGGTGCCCCCAATCCCTCAAAGTCCCAACATTTGAGGTTTAAGAGTTACATTTTAAGGTAAGGGATCCGACCCCTCTCTTTCTTTTCAAGTGATCTCTTTTATGTCATTCCTTTTATGCTCCATGTTCTTTTGCTGGAGGATGTTATTTTATACTCCTATTACTGCCCTTTTTATGTTCATTTAATGAGAGATCCCCTCTTACTCTCATTATTTCGTTTTATGAAATTTTAAGTGGCGCCGTTAGGCTGCCGAAATTTTTGTAACGGATTCTTTCTCCCTTCTCATTTTTCAAGATCTATTTTCATGTAAAGTATTTCAAGTTCTTTTATATAATGTTGGGGTATGATCTCTAAATTTATCATAATGATCTTTTATGATCATATTATGAGAGATCCCATTTTATCTCTTCAATTCAGCATTTTGAAGTTTTAAGTGGTGTTGTTAGGCCGCCGAATTTTTGATGGATTCTTTCACCCTTCTCTTTTTCAAAGTTCTACTTTCATGTCAAGTCTTTCAAGTTCCTTTCTATTATGTTGAGGTATGATCTCTATATCTATCATACTGTACTCTTATGTTCATATGATGAGAGACCCTATTTTACCTTGTCAATTCATTTTTGTTGAAGTTTAAGTGACGCCGTTAGGCTACTGAATTCTCACAAGAGAAATCTTATTTTTGTCTTCCTTTAATATTCTTCATTTCATATGGTATATTTTCAAATTTCATTACCATGTTCTTAAATCCCTTATATTTTGTCCCTCTACTGTTTGATGGGTCATTTATGAATGTTTGACCCATGTACCCTCTCTTCTCAATGTTTTCTAAAACCTTGTAACATAGCCGTTATGCTGCAGAATTTTCGTCTCAAAGTGCCTCTCTCTCTTTTCTAAAAATTATTTTTTGTTATAAAGTGAATACTCAAAGCTCTTATTTCTACAGAGGTATTCACATATATATCAAAATTTTCTATTTTAAATTCTGGGATTTACATACATGAAACCCTCTTTCCCTTTCCGTGGGCTTAAAGTGACATAAAGATCATGTCTTTAAAGCAGTTTTAAAACGTTATGATTATGGAATGAAACCCATTTCTTTTATTCTATATGGGTTGTTTATGAAATGATTGATATATGTGGATCACATGATAATAAAGTAAAATTTAAGGGTGCACCCTGATAGCGCCCCATTGCATTGGATAATGATGTAACCACAAGAGATTACAGTTTAAGGGTGCGCCCAGATAGCACTCTAATGCATTGGGTAAAGACATAATCTCTAGAGATGACCATTTTTTACGACGCCATGTTGAATAAGCTTGGTAATTTTTAACAACACCTTGGGGATTGACCTTGGTGAAACGAAACGATTGTCAATATTAAATGTTGCAGCCACATCTTCAAGTTTTGGAAAATGTTATTTTTATTATGATGTATCTCATTATTTCTTTATCATGCCTTAAAGTTCTTCTCATGTCCTTATTGAAGTATCTCAAGATCACATGTAAAATGTTTCTCTTTTTTTCCTTACTGGGCCTTCTGCTCACCCTTTCCTTTGATGTATGTCCCCAGGTTATGAGATGCAGTAATGAACCTAGGATGAACATAAGGAGAAGCCTTTCAAGTGTTTAAGAAGAATGTTATTTTTGTTGTTTCATGTTTTAAGTTCCTGGTTTCCAAGACACTAAACCTTAAATATCCTCGGTTTTGTAAAATGTAATGAAAGTTTATGTGATAAAAAGGCGGGATTCTATAGTTTGTATCAAAGGATGGTTTAGTTATTTGTGGAAATTCGGATATGAAAACTTTAGGAAGAAGCCTATAGAAAAGTTAAAATATAGGAAATCTTCCTGGTATTTTGGTGAGTATTGAGTAAGGGGTTGCCAAGGAAATACATCTCTGTCTGGATACGAGCAGGTAGAGGTGGCTCTGGCACAGATGTACATAGGGGTAAAACCCGAAAACACCGCTTTGAGCTAGACTCGAACGGGAACTGGTACATGACAACGGGCCTTGCTGCACTCTTGGTTACGACACTCCCAGGGGATATGCTTTGATAAATTCATAAGATTAGTATGAACCATTGTTAAAGGAACAAAGATAAAATAAAATAAAGATTCAAATAAGAATATATGATCATGGATAACCTAGATTGGAACCTAGGGGATCACAAGTTAGGGTATACTTTTCTTCTACAAGTTATCCTTATATGCTTTCAGTTCCTTTTCATGATTATTGGCTAAGTACTTAAGCCCGTAATTATGCTTTCTCTTCTTAGTGAATGGTGGGAAATGGAAGAACATGTCCCAACAACCAATGTGATAGGAAATGCGACGATTGTCGTATTAATATGACAGGGATGATTAGGGGATTAAAATATGATTTTTATTTTGGAAGACGTTCACTATTTTGGGGACCCTATATGATCGATGTAAATAGATTACAACGGTATTTTCATTGAGGAGTAAGGTTGACTTATATTTTGAAGAATAAATGAATTTAAGGTGGACTTATAGTAATTTAGGTTACTTATGGGAATGATTAACCTATTTTGGGTTAAATATGTTTAGGTTAGATACTTTTGTTATTAGATGTTAGGAGTGGTTGATGTTGTTTGGAAATGAACAATGAAGTTTATTTTGGAAGACTATGTTATCAAATCCTTCTTGTATTTGGGTTTCAATCTAAGTTTGGTTTATTTTAAGGAATTTTGAGGACCGTTATTTATGGAATGGAATATGATGAACTTTGGGTAGTACCATGGAACTTTGAAGATTTAAAAGTAGTTTCCATTCCTATGGGATTCTTTCTTTTTGAAGAGTTGTTTTACCATACCCTTTCGGTTTTTGGGATAATGTTTAAAGATACAAGAAATAGATAGTTAATCTTTTGTGGATTATGTGATTCTCTAGAAGATGATTCTTGTGTTTTGATAAGACCAAGTAGTTTTGAATGCTCATAGTTTGGAGAAAAGATTAGTTTTGGGTAGAAACTTATTAAAGGATGAAACTCTACATGAAGGTAGATATATTTCCTTATGTTTTTGTTCTATGTTGTAAATTAATTCCTCAAAGTTATGAAAAGGAACGTAAAACAAAAACATTGTTGGTTTACGTTTCCTACTAGGTAATCAAAGACCGCTTGCACACATCATAATTTTGGGATTTTATGGTGGTTAACTTCCTCCTAATCATGTTTTCTATCACTCTCCTTTAGGACGTGACCCTTTGTTTTCTCCTCTAGGTCCATGTTTCCTACATGGAATCCTAGTATGAGTAAACTCGGGTGGCCTTTGTAATTCCTTTTCTTTCTTTTAAAGTAATGGTGTTACTGACTCTTTTAACGATGTGGGACTTTCAATGAAATTTCAAAACCCAATTTTAAAAATTACGAGGACGCAATTTCTTAATGGGGGAAGATTGTAACGGCCCAAAATTTTGAATAAATCTTGTTTCCTAATTTCATGTGTTATTTTATTTTATTTTTATACTCAACAAAAATGTTTTATTTGATAAACATGATTATAATTAAAATGAGACCAGTGGGTTTTGACTCTTATATGACCATCGGTCAATATGACCGCTGTGAACAAATTTTTTTGATTATTGTCTCTAAATATAAGTAATCCTGGTGAATTATTATAGAAAGAAGATTTGATGGCCTCACCTAGTAGTCTTGGACCGATCAAAGCCCATATAACAAAGCTTGGGAAGGAGGTAGCACCATTGGGCTTTGCTCTGGACCAAATCCAAGCCGAACATCATCATGTGAAGCTAGAACGGAATCGCCTTCGCGAGAAGTTCAAACTGATAGAAATTACTACTCGGGCAATGTTGACTGAGCCACCCCAAGATTTTATCACTCTAGCACACCTTACTCTTAGGTCCTATACTGGTATTATAAGGGGCTATGTAATGAGAACGTAACTGCCTTGTGTAATCCTTGTTTTAAATAAAAATTGGGATTTATTCTTATGATGAAGTTTATGAATTTTCAAATGACCGGATAAAAGTATTATGCATATTTTTGATGAATTTTCAAAAGGATATTTTAAAAAAATGTTTATGTAAACCTTAAATAATTTAAAACGTGTAATGATTTTCAAAAAATGGTCTTCTACAATTATGTCCAATACGTAATTTAGAGTCTAATAAGATCAACTTGATTTTTGATGAATAGTAAATTATGAATAGTGATTTTATGATTAGGATTATTAATATGACCAAATGGATTAGTAATCTCACTTAAAGAAAGTTTTAAAATAATCTAGGCACCTTGATTAAGTAATGTGATTCAATAAAATGGTTAAATAACGGTTTCATAAATTATTATTCAAGTATTAATCTTTTCGGGTGAATAGTGTTTTTTAATTAAAAAATTAAATTAAAAATATTTAGAAAATTATTTTTATAAAATGGATTTCATTTTTGAACTCAGAGCACCGATATTATGTTATGGTAATTTTTGGGGTTTTTTCTGAAAAAATGAATTTTCGATGAATAGTATATTTATTTAAAAAATAAAATAAAAATATTTAGAAAATTATTTTTATAAAATGAGTTCATTTTTGAAATCAGAGCATTTATATTTGATTAAGGTGAAATTTTGGGATCTTTCTGAGAAAGTTGAATTTTCAGTGAATAGTAAAAATACAGTTTTAGGGTTTCGGTATGTTTAATGACATCATAACTGTGTCATGATGATTTCATGAGATATTTTAAGGTTTGTCCGGCCAAGGGTGATGAATTATTGTTTTGGGGGCCCCATGTGGCCTAACTCCATGGTAAATGCAAAGGGAGAGCACATGGGTTTGAGAGAAGCACATGTGAGGTGTCCCTTGGCCATTAATGCCTTGTCCCCTCACTTTCCCTATAAATATCAAGCCCTCCTCTCATCAATTCGACTCCCCACTCTTCCCCAACGATGTTCTGGTCTCATTACCTCCCAAGGAGTCCTCCCAAGGTTCCCCCAAGCCCTCAAGGTCCCAACCTTTGAGGTTTAAGAGTTACATTTTAAGTTAAGGGATCTGACCCCTCTTTCTTTTCAAGTGATCTCTTTTATGTCATTCCTTTTATGCTCCATGTTCTTATGTTGTAGGATGTTATTTTATACTCATATTAATTCCCTTTTTATGTTCATATAATTAGAGATCCCCTCTTACTCTCATTATTTCGTTTTATGAAGTTTTAAGTGGTGCCGTTAGGCTGCCGAAATTTTTGTAACGGATTCTTTCTCCCTTCTCATTTTCAGGATCTATTTTCATGTAAAGTATTTCAAGTTCTTTTTTATCATGTTGGGTTATGATCTATAAATTTATCATACTGATATTTTATGATCATATGATGAGATACCCCATTTTATCTCTTCAATTCAGCATTTTAAAGTTTTAAGTGGCGCCGTTAGGCTGCCGAATTTTTGAGGGATTCTTTCACCCTTCTCTTTTTCAAAGTTCTACTTTCATGTCAAGTCTTTCAAGTTCCTTTCTATTATGTTGGGGTATGATCTTGATATCTATCATACTGGACTCTTATGTTCATATGATGAGAGACCCTATTTGACCTTGTCAATTCATTTTTTTTGAAGTTTAAGTGATGCCATTAGGCTGCCGAATTCTCACAAGAGAAATCTTATTTTTGTCTTCCTTTAATATTCTTCATTTCATATGGTATATTTTCAAATTTCATTACCATGTTCTTAAATCCCTTATATTTTTTCCCTATACTATTTGATGGGTCATTTATGAATGTTTTACCCATGTCCCCTCTCTTCTCAATGTTTTCTAAAACCTTGTAACATAGTCCTTATGCTGCAGAATTTTCGTCTCAAAGTGCCTCTCTCTCTTTTCTAAAAATTGTTTTATGTTATAAAGTGAATACTCAAAGCTCTTATTTCTACATAGGTATTCACATATATATCAAAATGTTATATTTTAAATTCTAGGATTTACATACATGAAACCCTCTTTCCCTTTCCCTGGGCTTAAAGTGACAGAAAGATCATGTATTTAAAGCAGTTTTAAAACGTTATGATTATGGAATGAAACCCATTTAATTTATGCTATATGGGTTGTTTATGAAATTATTGATATATGTGGCTCACATGATAATAAAGGAAAAATTAATGGTGCGCCCTGATAGCACCCCATTGCATTGGATAAGGATGTAACCACAAGAGATTACAGTTTAAGGGTGCGCCCAGATAGCGCTCTAATGCATTGGGTTAAGACTTAATCTCTAGAGATGACCATTTTTTTTAAGACGCCATGGTGAATAAGCTTGGTAATTTTTAACGACACCTTGGGGATGGACCTTGGTGAAACGAAATGATTGTCAATATTAAATGTTGCAGCCACATATTCAAGTTATGAAAAATGTTATTTTTATTATGATGTATCTCATTATTTCTTTATCATGCCTTAAAGTTCTTCTCATGTCCTTATTGAAGTATCTCAAGATCACATGTAAAATGTTTCTCTTTTTTTTCCTTACTGGGCCTTCTGCTCACCCTTTCCTTTGATGTATGTCCCCAGGTTATGAGATGCAGTAATGAACCTAGGATGAACATAAGGACAAGCCTTTAAAGTGTTTAAGAAGAATGTTATTTTTTTTGTTTCATGTTTTAAGTTCCTGGTTTCCAAGACACTAAACCTTAAAGATCCTCAGTTTTGTAAAATGTAATGAATGTTTATGTGATAGAAAGGCAGGATGCTATAACCACACTTTATTTTCCCTTCCATATGGAATTATATCCTCCCTTGATAAGTGTCCAATGCTAGGGCATCCCTCCTAGAGTATTCCCCTAGCCTTTTGGGCCGGACCTAATGACCTTCACCTTCATTTCACATTGAATGTTCCATTACTCCACACCCTCATCCATCTTCTCACTAACTCCTTTCATCATAGGATCAGTATCTTCCACTTGCGAAGGAAGGAATGTGTCTGTGTTTGTTGAATCTTTCACATTCTCTTATTTCTCACACCAAGCATGACTCACGTGGGATTAGAGATTTATGATTATCACAACATCCGCACAATCCACATCATTTATTGAACTATGAGAACTCCTATTCCCACCATAACTGGGATACATAGGAAGCTGTCACATAAGTCTTGAGCTCACTGGACATCCTCCGCAGCAATCCAACCCTAATTCCCTTAATCCAGACATCCTCTTTAAGAGTAATTAATGAATTACGTCCCCCTCAAATATAGATGAGTTAAGACATCTGTCGTGGAATATATTACAAGGGAATCATCTCTTGGTGTAACCCCATCCTATTTCTCTCAAAGGTATATACTCCCCTATGAGACTTACTGAACTATGTGGGCTTTAATTCCCATCCAAGGTGGATATTTAAGAAGCCTCACCGAGGTTTAAACCCAACACTCTAAATCATCCCTCTTCTCTTTGGTCCACATTCCTAGTAGGGTATAATCTTACATGGAAACTCATATCCTTTCTAGGTTAATTGGGATAATTTAGCATAGTCCCACACCATGATTTGACTAGGCACCTTCCACCTATATTTCATTACCACATGAAAATAAACTGTATGGTTAGGTCCTTATCACACAATGTTAAAAGGTATGATGGGTCCCATTAAGCATCCCCAAACTATGAGGGTTCTGATTCCTTTATCAATGATATATAGGTAGCCCATATATGTGTATGATCCCAACATAAAAAATGTTTAGTCTCCCTAGAAGATATTAAACTCAAAATTGATGTTTTGTCTCCCTCGATGACAATAAATTCCAGAGTGACATTCATCTACATGGATAAACATAAATTCTAGAGTGCCCCACTCAGTGGATTAAAAACCCACATCATCGTAACAATGGATAAAGTATCCATAAGTAGTATTTAAGACTATAATATCAATATAGAACCTCAAATTCATATACATATCTTCATTGATTAAGAACCTTGAATAAAAATATATGATTCTAAATACTACACATGGTAAATAATTTATTTAAAATTTCAATGGAAACCTATATTACGCTTGGAAAATTAATGACCATTCACAAACATATCTTAAATCTATAATAGAGTCTCGTGGAAGGGAATAATTCCACCCAAAAGGATGTGATGAGCTTGAACTCCCATCCTCTCGACCAATGCAAGTTTTTAAGTATCGTAGATCAAAAAACCTAATGAAAACATGCCTATGGAAAGCAAATCCCGTTTAATATATAACCATTTGGTGTTTTGAGTACCATAAATAAATCCAATGGAAACCATTTAGAAGTAGTGATTCATAACCAGAACACACATTCCAGGGGAGACAAAAAATGGTGAACCCAACGTAAATCCTTAACCAATATGATAGTATTACCCATCTATCAGACCCCTATCAATTGATAATAGAATGGAAAAAAAGGAAATCAATCATGCATGTGTTCATCAAAAATATAAAACTTTTTTGAAGTTCATTCTTTGTATTTTTCATATACATAGGCAATTTATTCCAAGAACTCTCTTCATTCCAAATGTCCTCTTCAAATTTTCACCTGTGAATGCCATGGTTTCTTCTCAAGTAGAATCCTCATCTACCTAAAGTACGACTTCATCAAATCATCATCTTCAACATTGGGTCTCCAACACATTGGTCTAAGAGTACTATGAACAAGGTACCATTCCAACCTCAGAGGTTTCCCAATAGGCTCTCTAGGTCAAGAATGACCCATGATCGTTAGGTCAACGATGATCTGTGGTCCAGACACAGATGGTGCCAACCGCTATCTTCAACCATTTTTAGAGTTTATCCCCAAAATATAGTCACCAATACCTCCCCAATTTCTGGTAGGTAGACCATGTTTCCACCCATGGCCTTATCCTGAAGACACAGGAGACTTTCCAGAAGGCTCCTTCCAAAAATAATCTCCGCCAATGGCGGCCGACCGAAAACCCTCAACTTGATGGGGGTACTATCTTCGGCTATTAAAACTAGGTCCATTATACCCAAGAATTCAAGATGAACCATCGAGGACAACAATCATCCCACAGGGTGTAGGTTCCTACCTTTTCCTCTCTGGATACTTCAATCAACCCATCTTGATGGAAAAAATAGAATGGACATATACACATGTGTGCCTTAACTCATCCAATTAGTAGACTCGTTTGGCGATGGCCAACCAATCCCACCATTCAAATTTAGTGGATCACCATGATAAAGAACACACACTTTATCAAAATATATTAGATAGTCAGTAGACTCATCTGGACGCATTCAAGGAATCCCACCAACCAAATGTGGAAACAACTTGTAAGAAGGAACATACACCTGTAGACACTCACCAAATATGCCAGAAGTCTTGTCTGACAACACTTAATGAAGTATGTCGACTGTTCTTGGTGAAAAACAGCCAGCAAGCACATACACCTGCCAGCATCCATCAATCCTGCCAATAGTCTTGTATGGAAGCACCCTGAGATGTCAGTCAGAAAGCTCTGATGACAAACATGGGGAAGACTCAACTCTCAACTCCTTCACATGAGGACCGTTAGTATCCACTAATTGGAAATGAAGTATATGAGTATGTACATACAAATACTCCAAATATATAATGGTTTTATATTCCCATTTTATCGGCTGAAGTCGCCACATAAATTTTGGAAATGGGGAAAGGGAAGTCTCAAATTCCTGCCCATATCCTAGAATCTTGCAAGAATATCATAATGGTGACATCAGGAGTACTAGAGGGAAGAAAAACAAATTCTATCCTCATACCTAGTATTACACATCTTCATGCCATTTTAGGGTAGATACACTCACCTGTTCCAATCTAGGAGTGTTATGGGGAACACTCCCCTATATCATACAGACAACTGGATCAGAAACATACACACATTCCAATTGGAGATAATCGGACAAATCTAATGATCACCCAAGGTAGGAACATACAACTATCCATGATAACCACTTTTCCTAGAATGTTTCCCCAACTGCATGTAAGAAGGAATCTAATTAGAATTCTCAACAAGAACAGGTGGAAAATCAAGAGTCGATCATTGATCTGGATCATCTTAATTCTGGTGTTCTTGATGCCCTCAAACATTTACATTTTATAGCCCAAAATCCTACCCTCCCACTACCAAAATACAGGAGTAGTAGCAGTAATTATGATGTTCCTCATTAGACACTTCATCCCGAAGGATTTCTTCATGACAATTTGGTCAATCTAGATAACCTATATCAAGATGAGAGCCACTAAAACCCTTTGTGTTGCTAGAAGAAAAAGGAAGAATATGATTTTTCCCTTACTATAATCCACCTTGGTGAACCTCCCCATGATCAAATTTGATTTGAATGTTCTCTCTCTAGTAGTGTTTTTTATTGTCAAGAGAATTATATAACTAACATTATAGTGATGAGAAAGCCCTCTTATCTTGAGACACTTTCAAACATAAGAGCAGTCATGTCTGATGCCTTATTACAGGAAGGTGAAATAATTTCTCATCCAGAAAACAGACTAAGGAGACGATCATTATACGAACCTCCCTTGGGCCATTTTCCTTCTAATATAGCTAATAAAATACCAATTGATTCCATTTCTTATGATAAAGAAATCTTGAAGCATCCACTCTCGTTAGACCAGGTTGAGAAACCTATGAAAAAATACAAAGTGGATACGTTGGAAATGTGGAAACAACAAGCTAAGGGTGAAATACTAGTCATGTTCTAGCCTTTGGTCACCTCTCAATACAAAATTCCCTGTTTTTTAGAAGAATATTTTATTCATGATATCTTCCTCAACATATGGAAGACTCTTCATCATATGAAAGTAAAATTATTACCATATAATGAATATCAAAGTCATATCAAGGTAATATAAGGGTTGCAGTGCCAAATTGACTGAGAAACTCCCTAGGTTTCCCAGCATCCAATGATTGAGAAGCAATAATAGACCCTTTAATGTGCATGCCTCATTGCATTAATGAGGCTGAGACAATTGACTGTTCAAAAACCATCTAGTGTTCATATTAGAGGATGGGGTGCACATGAAGCATTTCTCATCACTACACTCCATTCCCAGTAAAGCCTGTTGAAAGTTGTCTTATGCAATGTTATTTCCCATGGCCCTACACAAAAATTAAATTCTATTCATGACTAAAGTGAAGTTCAACAAGAACAGTCCTCGACTGACTTTCAATAAAGTTAGTACCAATGATATGAAACTTCGAGATAATTTTTCATCAAGCATCTAAGAACATCGAGAATGCCTCCCACTTAGAGGATTTTAGCTATCAGATTGCACATGTATTTGAAAAATCCCCATGTTCTTCCAAAATAGTTGATTTAAGTGAGTTCCAGATAATTCACCGAGCAAATGTTCTGACCAAAATTTGTAAAATTAGAAGAGTAGTTGTGCTGATATCGGCCTTAACAGTTCAGGATCCACCCCAGTGTGTAGTGATGAGATTTTTTAACCCAACCCTTGGATCCAACGAACAGATCCAAAAGGGTTGATAAATAAGAACATGAACCTCCCCAACCCGTAGTGCTAGGGTATTTTTCACATTCAAAATCCCATCCTCATCGGATGTTATTTTTCTCCTGGTTAGGAAACAATCTGCAAAGTAAACACACAATTGAACTATCTAAGGATTCCATTTAGATTATTGTATACCAAATAGTTCCTGGGATACTTGTATATAGGTGAATAAAGTCTCGTGGAGGGAATACAAGAAGGTGATCTCACAAAGATATTGACATAATTACATCAATGAATTATGCACCGGGGAATGTCATTAATGACATTATGGAAGATCCTCTAGAAAATGAGTCCATATCAGGGGAATTATAAAAGGAAATTATTGTTCTTGATATGATCCACAATGAAGAAAATGAAGCAGGTGTGAATACACAAAATCATAGGCTTTCCTGGAATCAAGGCATCCCCTCAAATAATCCACTTCAACTTTTTTTGCAAGGCACCAAACATGGATAATGTGAAAGGCCAAACTATAAGGCCCTAACCTTAAACCTTAAATATTAATGAGTCAGTCAAGAATTCACATTGAGGATCTTTTTAGGTTTATATTTTTAGATAATTAGGCTTTAACTCTTACATTACATTTCATATATTACAAATTAGCCACTTTTACTATATCCTATTTTTTCATAACAATAAAATGCCTTAAAAAATAATTCTTTTCTTGAAAAAAATATTCTTGAATTATTCATTTCTCTTACCCTTCCTTATACAATATGAAAAACATTTCAAAAACATGGGATAAGAATAAAAATCTCGGTAAGGGTTATAAAATAAAGAAAATAATACATTATTCCGTGAATACATAAAAATAGATGAAATCATATTTTTTACGCATAAAACTTAAGATCTTTAGCATAAACATGAAATCATATGATTTATGAATAACTAATAGAATTTTTAATTCATAAAGGTAACTTGTGGAATTCATAACATACTTACATTTTAGATTTCACAACTACATAGAGAGCAACCTTCATGGTTGTGTTTGGAATAGTCATCACAGTATATTCTCGAAATTTATTAAGACATAAATTAACATTTTCATCTATTACTTTACACAATTAATTAGAGAGATATCTTAGGCTCACTTGACATCAGTTTATCATGGAACCACTCATATATATAATAAATTTCCATGATCCTTAACATAATCCAAACACATAAAACCTACAGAAAGTAAAGATAACATTTCCACACTGCAATCACAATATTTCATTTCTAGATATTGACATAATCAATTCTTTCTCAAAACCATTTTCAACACTGAAATACATAAAAAGGTTATATGGTATTTATTTTCCTTTTAAAAACATTACAACCAGTTAAGAATACCAAATATCAAATAATGCTCACAGCGTAGGAAAGGTCATTGTCGCCGCATGCGTTAGAAAGAAACAATCATTTTTTCATTAAGTAAAATGATTTGAAAAAAAATATTACTTTTGAAAACCATTGAATTAAATTAAACAAAAAATGGTATAATTATACATCATATAAAATAATGTCGTGTATAAACCAAAATATGCCTCAATGGATGGATATTGTTACGAATTCCCCTACCTTGAGTCCAAATCATCATGTATGTTCCTTGTTCTTCCTAAATAAAAAACGTAAGTTAATTTATACTTGTTTCAGAACCCTTTTGAAGTTTATTATTCCTTTTATGTCACTTATTACCTTTTTATAACAATCACATAATTATTCAAGTTCATACCATTTGTTTTGTTAATATTTTGTACTTGAGGCAAAAACGAACTTGTTGGATGTAAATTTCCCATGTACTCAAAAGTCCATCATAACAATTAATTTTATACATGATTTAAAAATCATATATATCGAGTATATATGTATTTATAATAGTTCATAATATTTTGAGATAACAAATGAAATGCACCGTTCATGGAGATGGTAGGTCATACGTACGCATGAATGTTACTTTCTATTATTTATCATATTACAGGAATGGAAACTAAATGATACATATGTATATTATAATTATAGTATAATATCATATATTATATAAATAAAATAAGTTCATTACATCCATCCTTTATACATTCCATGTATGGAATGAACGTGCCATATCACTTTGACGGGGTGGTAGTCTGAACTTCCTCAAATGAAATTATCGTATTTACACATTATGGAGAGCATAATGGTATGTTGTAAATGAAAATTAAAAAAAATAGATAAAATATAAATATAACATATATCACAGATAAATACAATTCCATCATAATGGACATCATGATAGGTGGTAGGGGAAAATTGAACAATCATCGTTTCATGAGGCAGTAGTTTTCCGTACACAGAAATAGTATGTTTATATCCATTAGATGTAGGTGTGTGTAAGTGTAGTAAGAATACTTCTCATAAAAAATCCTAGTGTATTGAGGATATTGGGGTTGTTATTTAATCAAATAATAATATGATCATATATATTGTAGAATGAAAATAAAAGAAAGGAACTTGAGAGAAGATGTTACCTCAAAATTGGGTAACTTATTTTGATTTGAGTCGAAAGACATTATTAAATTACATTATGCCCAAGGTAAGGCTTCTAGGAGGAAGGGAGGGATGTTGGGAGATTATTTTAGTAGAATTTGGATGGGCCTAAGGGCTTGATATGTGTGATTATGTGGGTATAGGTGGTGTCCTTTTATTAAAGGGAGGAGGGTCACTTTAAGAAAGTCTCAAAATTTTATTTTATTATAATTTGTTTTAGTTTAAAATTTTCCCAAACCCATTTATTTCAAAGATAAGATGATGTTGGTTTGAATAACCATAATAAAATAATTTTGAGACATTTTATGAATATATTTTGTATTCATATATTTTTGGTTTAACCCTAAGTTAAAAACATTAAATCTTACCATGTCTTCTTGTATTTTAATAATATATGTTAACTATAGTTACTATAAAATTCCAAGAGAACCATAAGTGGATAATTAAAAAAAAATTTACCATTATATAAGTCATTTGTCTGAATTTTATATTTTAGGACTATTATATCATATAAAAAAATAGTATTTGGTTTAAACACCCATTTATGTCAATTTGGATACTATTTAGGAACTGATTTTTGTTAAAGTCATAACAACTTGATTCCTTCGAACCAAAGAAATTAAATTAAACCTAATCTATTAATAACATCCATCAAATTAGTGAATGGAATCATAATAATCGAATTTTATTTCAATTTTAAATTAATAATATCATTTATTTGAATCCATTATTAATGAAGCAATCATTGCATCCTCATTGTGTCATAATTAAATTTATTTATTTAATATATAAAATTATAAAAAAGATATCATGATGTTGGAAATATTTATATATTTTTAATTACTATTTATTGTGGAATATATCACTTATATAACCCCATCTAATTTTTTTATTAAAAGATACATGTTTATGTTATATTTCCCTTTTTTTAAATTAATAATCATAAAATGTCATTTTCACATCCACGTGGCTACCAAATGGAAGCAGTCTGGCCTTAGGATTATCAAGGTTAGAAATATATCACCCAATATCATTAGTAAATGTTTTCGGGAAGTTTTATATTATTATAATATTATTTTTACCCTTATTTAAATGATCTACCCTTTAACCATGGTAAATAAAAAAATAATTAATGAAGTTACTATTAATAATGTCCAAAAATAAAATGTACCTATTTAAAAAATTTGAACATTATGAATCCAAAAATGGAATCCATTTTTCTGAATTCAAAACACCGAAATTTAGGTAATTAATTTAAAATTAATTCCTATTTTCAAAACCAGAAAATGTGTTTTTAAGAAGTAAAAATTACTAAAAGATTTACATGGGTTTATGTCCAATTCAAATGTGAAATTAAATCCAATGAAAAAAATTGGATTAAATGATAAAAATTTAATCCAATTAAAATTTAAAACCAATTAAAAGGAAAATATAACTATATAATTAAATTATATTAAAAGATAGTTTTGAATTCAAATGCAGTGTTTTTTATTATTCATTAAAATATGAATTTCATCAAAAAAATACCAAAATTTCAAACATAGTAAATTTTGATGTCTCGATTCTAAATAAGAAGTTTATTATGTCAAATAGAATATATAAAAGTATAAAAACTAGTTTTTAAAATGGTTCTTCATCAAAAGGTGGTAAACCAGCCTTTTAAAAATATTAGAGTATTTTATGCTTAAAATACGATTCATTCTCATTTTAAGCATTTTAAATTTATTAGATAAATGTAAAACAGTTAAAAAACATGTATAATCATATTGTGGTTAGTTAAATTTATTCCATCAAATACAATCTCTAGGTGTTAAGTACCATTTAAAATAATGATATTATAATATTATTTTAAGTAAAACTCAAAGTTGTGTGCAACATATGATTTCAGAGAAATCTATTATTGTGTGTCGAATATGCTATCAAAAAAATCATCTCATTTAACTATAAATTAGTATCTTATTAATAAATATTAATAAAAATAAGAAAAATATTATTTTATAAATACTTGGGATCTTACACAAACCATGTCTCACCTTTCCCTTAGAGAAGGTCAATCCCTTCCACTTGAAAGAAAGATTTTATCAATAAGAGAAAGAGATAAATGTGTTGAAGATAATCAATATAGAGTTACTCCAAAGTAGGATTCCTACTAGACATGCTCCACAAGAAAATAATCATCTTGTAATTCCATTAGAATCACCTCATTAAAAAGGGTTTGTTGTAACTACTGATGCAGATAATGAATTTCCTTCATTTAGTACATATCCATAACATGGTAAAACACATCCTTAGCTGCATTTCCTCATGGGTTATTCAAGAAAAATTCGAACAAACGAACCACCAATAGTCCTACCAGTGGCTTCACCAATTTATGCTCCAAATACTATACCCATACAGGTCCCAGCTCAGCCAGATACTCCTCGAATGATTATAAATAAAATTGAGGCATTGACTACTCCATTTGAAGCTATAGAAGGATTATGTTCTCCAATACAGTCAGAAAATAAGGAATACCCCAAATGGGTAGATCCAATTCCTTCATCGACAAACATTTTGAATACCACATTTCCAATCTATAATAGTTTGGGAGATTCAAAGCCACACTTAATTCATTTCCTTTCGTTATGTGATACCATGATGGGGACCCCTCAACAACAAGATACTGTAATGATTAAATTTTTTTTGTACAATCACTATAGGGGATAGCCTTTTTATAGTATACAAGTTTCCAGTATCGATCCATTACGGGATGGGAAGACCTTCATTAGAAATTCCTTATCTAATTCAGCTGAACGCTGTAGAAGAATATAATATTTGATCTTACGAACTAAAAATAAATGGAAAATGAAATAGTTTTAGATTTATTTTCTTAATGGGAAGGTCTAACATATTACATAATCCTACCACTCCCTCAAGAAGTTTTACTTCCAATATGTGTAGAAAATCTCCACGATGAGTTTTGTACAACACTAATACCTGTGAAATATACAAGAGGGTTTCAATACCTTGTTTGATATCCCAAAAAGTGGATAATTCCATTATGGAAACCAAATCTATGTATCATGTAATCTCATTAGCTCCAAGTAAGAGAACTGGAAAAGTAGAGACTGATACAGTTACACCCAGTCAAGAACCTTTACCAACTATTTCTTTAAAGCCCTCATCATACTATAGGGATCCACCTCCTGTGCATCAGCAGCAACGAGCACCTCATCAATATGATCAAAAAGATCAAAGGTAGAGATAGCATGAGGAGATGAAATCAAGGACTATTCTTTTCAAAATGACAAAGTCCCTGAATAATTATGATAATCTTTGGAAAACAATTTAGTCCAGTTAACATGTGCCACGAAGATGAAAAAAATATAGAGATGAAGTTATCCCAAATTATTGCCCCTTTAATCATATTTTAAGGAACCCCATCCAATAGTTTTTTGTTTTTAAGTACTTTCTACAATAGATAGTGGAATTCGAGTAGGTGAAGCTCAAAAATTCACTAGACCAGGTATCATGTGTTACTGGTACCAATCCAGGGGAAGAAGACGAGTGAAATGAAGTAAAACAAAGAATGTGGAGATGTTTGATGTTTGGATGATCAGGAAAATGATAAATCGAAGTCATGATATTCTACAAAAATAATTGAAACAACTGACTGTGCCTCATTCCACTTCCACTGCAACCAATCCATCTTCATCAAAATATCATTCCTCTAACATCCAATTCTAAAATAAGTGACCTGATCTGAAGGGTAAAGAGTAGTCAAAGAAGATGGTCTCATGTTAAGGCCAAAGAATTCCTTCACTTTGGAAGATTTCACGCCAACTGTCTCAAAAGTATGGTCACTACCCCGCCAAATGGCACAACAAGAATAGTTTTGTCTAGAAAAATCTTAATCAAATGAGGAGTTAATATTTAGTTCCATTAACTTTATTTACTTAATGGATCCCTATGAACATTATGATTCTGATTTTGAAACTGAAATCTATATACTTGATTGGGGAATTGGGGGAATAAGCCATCAAATTCAAGGATACAGGGGGTATAAGTGGGTATGTTAGAAGCCAAAATTTCAATTACAGCCCTACTTGAACCATTTATATAGAAAAAACTCATGGGAGATCTCTTCACTAGGCTTAGGAAGAACAGGGGAATTCTTCCTCACACGATAGGGTTTGCCCCGACATGATCATCTTGAAAGACCAATTAGAGGCTATACCACTACTTTATCACTAGGTAGGAACACCTAGCCAGATTAGCCCACCAAGGGAAGAAGTATTTCTAGCTTCTATTCTGAAAAATGTTCCATCTAAATCAAGAGCATTAACATCCATGACTCCTTCAAAACCACATCTCCATGCTAGAATATGCATAACATTGGACCAGAAATATGACATTTTGAAGAAAATGGCCCATGTACTAGAAAAGTTATCAATCTTAGATGCTCTGAATTTATCAAAAGATCTTCAGGAATCACTTATTGTGGCATCAGAAAGTCCTCAATAGTTTGAATGTGAGGTCGCTACTGATGAGGTTTACCAAATAGAGAATAAATTGGTAGAATATCATGCAGTCATATCTTTCATAAACCAAGATGAGGATGTTTTTGTACATGAATACATAAAGCCCTTGTATTTATCTGGTAGGTTTAATGATACCAAAATCTGACAAGACTTCATTTATAATGGATTTGAGGTCAACGTCAGTATCATCTGTACACTTCGTAAGCTAGGTCTCACTAAATCTGACTTGTCTCCCTCCACTCTGATGTTTCATGGTTATGAAAATAATGAACAAGAACCTCTGGGTGATATTACACTTAAAAACCTGTTTTGGGATCTTGTATCTAATTTAGATTTCATGGTTTCCCAACTGGAAACAACTTTAAAAATTCTACAGGTAAGGCATTAGCTACATCAACTTGTGGATATTATTTCTTTATACCAACAATGTCTCAAGTATTTATTCAATGGTCAAATTGGGACATTGCATGGGGATAAGGTCCCATTCAAAACATGTGAATCTCAGTATATTAATGCAGTGTTCTATCACACAAAGGAAATCTAGTCCATAGAGAAGTATGAAACTAGAATCAATGCTCTGAATGGTTTGGAAAAGATCCAACCTAACCCATTTATGTATATAAGTGCATATTAAGTACTACCAATTAATCAATTTGAAAGGATGGGCCCAAATCCAAGCACTCATTTAGTGTATTCCTTAATTTCATTTGTGGAAATTGAGCCCGACATCACAAGAGAAATCATTTTTTTTACCAAACAATGATGAAATCCTAAATAGATATATCTTCATTCCATCTACCGAAATTTAGCAAGCATCTGCTTCATCATCTAGACTATAATAAGTTATTTAACTCATGGAAAAAGATAAGTATTCCAATTCACACCCATCATCTTCCCTTGAGAACATGAAAAAGAACCTTTATCATTACTTGAGTCAGAGATGGTTTTCTCCTCTTTAGGATGTCCAAATACTGACACCTCCCCTAGTTTGAAATGTTTTATTACATCATCTACCCTTCTATAAGAGGCAGATAAAGAAACTCATGAAAAATAAAAATAATATTAAAACCTCAGGGATTCCCCTCCATTATTTGAGGAAGGTGTCTCCATCACTTTGGATGAGCTCATAGATATAAATATGGGTACGAAGGAAGATCAACGCCCCACTATGATTAGTACATCCATGAATTCTAAATAGAAAGAGGTGTATGATTTCTTTATAAAGCAACAATTAGATGTGTTTTCATGGAATTACCTAAAGATGCTAGGTCTTGACACTGAGGTGGCCACAAATTATTTTGGATTACCAAAAGATCATTTGGGATACAGAAAAGCATCAAGAAGAACACACTCGACTTGTGCCTCCAAGAATGAGGATGAATTCAAAAATCTTATCAAAGATGATTTCATCTAAGAAGTGGAATATCCAAAGTGGTTATCCAATATACTCCCAGTTAAAAATAATAATGTTAAAATCAAATTCTTCATTGATTTAAGAGATCTCAATCAGAATATTCCCAAAATTGACTTCCTGGTTCTAATCACAAAACTTTTTATTGAAGCAATTGCTGGCTACGAAGATCTCTCCTTCATAGATGGATACTATGGGTATATCCAAATATTTCTGTCCCCATAATATTATTAATCTATAGCATTCAAATCCTCTAATGTTATATTTTTCAATTGGGTAATTCCCATTGGCTTGAATAATTTTGTTATTCCATATCAATGTGTAATAAATCACATTTTCAAACTCTTCTTAGGTAAATTCATTTAATGCTATGTGGATGATCAAGTGGTTAAGTACAGACAACTCTCTGATCAATTGGATGATCTGGAGACCATATCCAATAATATTTTGAAACATAAACTTATGTTTAACCCCTTGAAATGTGCTACCAGGGTAACCATGGGAAGATTTCTAGGTTTTTTATAATGTATCGTGACATCCATGTTGATCTTGAGAAGACTATAAATATCCTTGTCTTGTCACCTACTCAAATCTTAAAAGAGTTGAGAGGACATAAAGGATATTTGGACTACATCCGATGCTTCATAGAAAATATCTAAGGAAAGTGTTTTCCATTCACCAAATTGATGAAGAATGGGGTCACATATCAATGAACAAATGACTGCCAAGAAGCATTTGATACCCTCATGAAATACATCTCGATCCCACCTTTATTGATTCCACCCTTTGAAGGAAAGATGCTCACCCATTATGTGATAGACTTGGAGTGATCACTAATTACCTTTATTTCACAAAAGAACGATGCTGGGAATCAAAACAACCATTACTATCTTAGTTAAATAATGCTCGACGCATGGAATTGATATTTAAATTTTGATAAATGCTTCCTATCATTAATATTTGCAGTTCAGAAACTAAGGCACTATCTACAGTATCAAAATGTCCACGTGGTATCTTGCAATATCTAGCTTAAATTTATCCTCAATTATCCTATGATTAGAGGGAATCCGGTATGATGCGTAGTTATTCTACAACAATTTGATATACAGTTTGTGCCTCAGAAAGCTGTAAAAGGCCAAGCCTTAATTGATATCCTTACTGAACACCCATTTTTAGAAGAGGCATCATTGAATACTGAAATTCTTAATGAAGACATATTCTATATTAAAGGTAGTTCCTGAATATGGGATATGTACATTTATGGTTCTTTTAGAAGTCCAAATGAGAAGATTAAAGAACACCATAATGTCAACATGGTTGGTTTAGGGATTGTGATTATATCCCCAGAGAAGGAAGTATTTCTTTATTGCATACTATTATCATAAGGTGGTAATAACAATGAGAAAGAGTATCAGGCTCTCATTACAGACCTTTAATTAGCACACCAGGTACCAATAAATCACTTAGAAGTGAAACATGATTCAAAATTGGTAATCAAACAGATCAATGGGGATTACTCTATGAAAAAAGAATAGATAATTACCCTATATGAATATCACTGAGGGTTAATGGATAAACATTCCTTAGATACAACATTATCTTTTGTCATGTGATCATAAAACACCCAAGCTTATCCATTAGAAAATATAGCCACAACCTTGGAATATCTAAATCTAGACAAAACAATAATAATCATTTCCTATAATCATGTGGTTTCACCTTTTTTTCAAATCAAAACTAAAGAAATTAATGAAATCACTCCTATTTTTGAGCCATATGGTCCTGCCATGGGATAGAAGGAACCCATCATGGAATATCACTAAAATGGGTTACTTCCACCAGATAGATTTTAAAGATATAAGATCCAACAATGAATAGTTAATTTCATTCTTTATGGCAGCATAGATTACCAGAAGATCCATTACCAATGAGGATTTGATGGAATTCTCTTCAAATTTATTAATGGATAAGAGACTATAACTATCATGAAAGAAGTACATTCAAGAGCCTGTGGTTCCCATCAGTTCAAGAATAGAATTTATTATCAAATCTGAAGGACTCGATACTTTTGGCCTTCGATGATGTAGGATTGTACAAATTTCAAAAATAAGTTTCATAACTACTTGGTAAATTCCAACTCCATCGATTAATCCCTGGAGTTTCTATATACCACTAAATACTACTGTACATTTCCTCTATGGGGAATGGATATTGTGGGACCTTATCATCTAGCTACGGCTAAGAAGTTCAAGTACATTTTTATAGATACTTATTTATTCTTAAAATGGTATGAGGCAATACCACTTAAAGAAGCCAGGGCCAAAAGAATCGTTATATTTTTCAAAGCTAATATCATCACCAGATTTGGTGTCCATTATACCATATTGATGTAAAAAAGTACCAAATTTTATTCTACTAAGGTAGGGAAGTTATATCAGGAACACAATATCAAATCCAACCATTCATCCTGCTATCATGAAACATCCAATGGACAAATAAAAGGATTTCAACAAGACCCTATCAAATATAATTCAAAATATGGTGGATAAAGATAAAAAAATATTGGCCTGATATACTATGTCATGCTTTGTGGTATTATATGAATACTAACCGTACTGCCACACAAGCAACTCAATACTCATTGGTATACAGAATAGAAGCAGCCATGCCCTTTGAAATTCAATTTCCTTCACTCTGAGTTTCCTTATGTGACCATTTATCTATAGATTAGAAGTTACATAAGAGACTAGATGTGATGGAGCGATTAAAAAAAAGATATTACATAACTTCAAACACCTTGAAGTATATTAGAATAGAATATCATGATATTTTATCCAAAAAGTTTGTCTTTGTATGTTTCTTCATGAGGAATTGGTATTAGTCCTCATGACTCTGTTGAAACCAGGACTGAAACCTCCAAATCATGAGACATAATGGTAAAGACCTTACTCCATACATAATGTCCACCCTAATGGAGATTATTCCCTAATCTCAATGGATGGATAACTCATTAAAACTGTAACCAATGAAAGATTTATGAATAATTACTTTGTGTAATTACATAGATGATATCCTAGTTTCAAGATGATAAACTACATATAAACCATCTTCTTAACCATAAGATGTTAAACTCCATAGTACCATACATGTCCATGATGCACAATGTTAAACTTCATAACACCTTATTCCTTGTCACATGTCATTAAAATACATGACATAATTTTTCCTCGCTACAAAACATTAAAATTTTTGATTAACATCTCCTTCATTTGATATTAGTAAATCCCCCAAGAAATAACAAATTTTCATTCCTTATGTTCCTCTAAAATATAAAGTAGCTTCTATGTGCAAGAATTACTCACATCATTGCCACCCCTTAGTGGAACTTGATCCCCATTTTTCTATATGTTTGAATCATATCTGTATAGGGACCCCTTTTTAAGAACTACATGTGGATTGATTATTTCCATTAGAAAATTTTTTAGTGACAGTTGGGTCTTATTCCATGGTCCATATGTAACATTTTTTTCATAGTAGGTAACTTTGCATCATTTTTTCAATATGTTAAACTAAACGGTTCTTCAAGAACTATGTGTGTCTAGATTCTCATCTCAATGAGATACTTAGTGATGCCCATATCTCCAATCTCGGGCCTAGCCGCAACCATAAAGAAATTTATTTCCCCTTTTCCTATATATGAACCAAACTTATAAAGAAAACTCTTCCTGAATATGTGGTTTAATTCTCATATCCTTAGGTGTATTGAGAATAATTATTATTCTAGAATGTATCAAAATCCCTCACATCTCTTATCGAATTCCATTGGTGTGGGGATTTATTTTCAAGATCTGTGGATTACTTGATTCTTATTCCAATAAGATACACAGAGACACCTAGATCCCAATATTTTTCCCATCCCTGAAAAAAAATCCCTTTCATCCCATGTGTGCATGAATAAAACCTGTATAGGGAATGTTTCAATAACTATGTGTGGCTTGATTATCATCCTACTGAGATACGTAATGATGCCTGTGTCTTAACCCTATCCCAAGCACAATATTTCTATCTTTTTAGATCAGTTCATCTCCATCCATAATGAATGATGTTAAACTGTATGAAATGTTTCAAGAACTATCTGTGGCTTGATTCATTCCTCAACAAGACATGTAGTGATGCCCGTATCTCCAAACTTGGGCCCAACAACAATTTTGGAAGAGAAAACCCCCTTCCTTTCCCCATGCATGAGTCAGAACTATTTAAGGATATCTTCCAAGACTTGTTAATTGATTCTTATAATAATTAGATAAATAGTGATTCCTAGACTTCTTCTTTAGGCCCACGTAAAAAAAACCGATGATATGGGGAAAAATTTAAAGAACTAAGTATCGCTTCATTCATTCCCCTTACAAGATACATAGTGAAACCCATACCCTATATCCTAGATCATCCATCATTCAATCATAGGAACCCTATCTTTTACTTTATTTACCTTTATGTTTCTAAATAATCTTTTACTAATACTTGTTTTTCACACTGAGCACATCTCACGTGGGTATGGGAATTGCGTAAAGAACCTCTCTATATAAATATTGTATCTCAATTCATATTTGGGGTTATCAATGGTCCTAGCTATAAGACCTTAAAAACACAACATATGCTCTCTTCACATGATGTTAGACTGCACATTCTTTTCAAAATTAAAAAAAAACTACATTTGGTTCAATTATCATTGTCATGAGATATGTTGTCATTTCACATCAGTTCACCTTCATCCATACCACATACTACTAGAAATTGAAGCTATATCCATGAATCTATATCCATGGGTTTATAGATCCATGGCTATAGCATATTTATAGCCATGATTTAGTACATACTGTCATGGATAAACATTTATGCCGTCTTTTTTTTTTCAAATCACTTCGGGATCCTCCTCCATCCTCCCACAATCATGACCCTCCGAACTCTGTCTCTCATGGGGGAAACCCTCCAAACCCTAGACATCTCTCACTACGTGCGACCCTCCTTCCCAGAACCATCGTGACCTCTCCTCTCCCCAATCCTCATCCACTGACGGTGCCCCTCACGACCCTCTGAACCCTCGACATCTCTCATTGCGGTGCCCTCCTCCCTGATACCCACTGCCTGTGACCCTCCTTCCCGACCCATTGCGACCTATCCTATCCCCGATCCTCCTCCACTGACGGTTCCCCTCGTGACGGTGCCCATCACTGACACCGAAAAAGGCAACCCCACCGCGAGCTGGTGCCATAGAATGTAGGAAACCTCACCTCCCCTGCCATCACTACTCCTAGGTGGCATCCCCACCTCCTCCTACATGCCTCCAACATGGCCAACCCCCTCAAGGTGATCCCCCTCCTCTTTGTTATGAACAATTCTGTGTTCATTATTTTTTTATCAGTGTGTAGAAGTAAACTGGAATAGTTTCACATGTTTGAGTATGGTAAAGAGGTTTTCAAATTAGATACATTATTATAATTATAATTTATATGCGTGGAGTGAGGGAAAAGTGGTTTTCAGTGAACAACCAATTAGTATAGATTGGGAATCTGCATGGTGGAGTTGTGAACAATTGGAATTGATAAAATGTGATGGTATCAAATTTTTGATGGTTAAATTGGGAATCAGGGGATCATCCAGGACGCTTCTCAAGGATTGAAATTCTTATGTTTGGGAGTTTTTAATGACCCACACAATTAAAGGGTTTATAATTTTAGAGGAAATTTTATTTTTTTTCCAGAAGAAGGGATATTTTTTAAAATTGGGATATGAATTGGAATTTCAAGAGTTAATACATCTCTCGAATGTGTTTTCATTTGAGGTAATAGTTATTTAGAGGGTTGGATTCCAAATATTAGGGTGGTGGCTAACCGAAAAAAACTGCAGTAGTTATTGGGTATTCGATTGTGAGGCAGTAGGGGCCTCTTAATGGGTTGGTAAAAACTAAATCCTTTATTAGGTACCCAATAGAGGGGTACCAGGTACTCGGTGGGCTGGAAAGTGTATCGGACCTTTTATAAGGGCCATCAGGTACATAGTGAAGGTGGATTGGTTACCCATTAGGGATGGGTGTTGTTTTTTAAGGATAAAAAAATAGTTATTCTGGATTCCACCTCTAAAAATGCCTTATGGGGTTCTTCTATTTTAAATGGATGTAGGTAAATATTCCTCTTCTACCTCCATTATTCTATCTTATTTATATCTTTTAATATTTAGTTTTTTAGGGTATGGTTTGTGTCAGATTTCACCAATACATATTGTGGCACATGAGAATGTGATGTTTCTAATATTTATTTATCCATTGACGTGATATAAATATTATGGAACATGAAAACATTATTTTATTTTTCTCATTATGTTAGATACTCCAATTATTTCTTATTTATTAAAGTTATCCTTGATAAAATCATTACATTTTCACCATTCCCTCATAGAATGTGGTGCAATGACATTAAAATTCTACATTCTCATCTTTAACCAAGATTTCATGTGATCTTATTCTTTCTTATATTTTGATATATTTACCCAAAAAAACATACCAATTGATATAATATATGTTTAATATCATGATTATTATTTATCATGGTTGATTCCCTGAATAAATATTCACACAATATTGTTTCTTATAGATTATATGTTAATACTATTCTAATATTTCTTGGATTCAGGTATGAGAAAACATGACCAAGATGTATCATGATCAGATTTTGGTGTTATATTTATAAATATAGATGATTTAGAATCATCCCCAAGCTAATGGTGGGCTCTAGGAATTTACGGATATATCCTATAGTGATAAAATCGAATACTGAACCACTTATTATTCTTTGGTGGTTCATCATTATTAGATTTAAAATTCTCAATAGTGATAATGACGTTTCCATCATTGAAGCATGTTATGACATGGGCCCAATGATATTCTTCCCACTAGAAAAATATTAAATGTTACATCTTCCTCTTTACCTATATTTATCAAGAATAATATATATTTTTTCTAAAAACAATAAGTAATTTCATAATTCTGATTCTAAACCTCTAAACATGTTAGAGTGAATTGAGGTTCTTCAACATTTTCAATTTACTACATTTATAAATATTATTGAAAGAAAAAATAGTGGATACATGGTATCTAATAACTATACTAATCCTGGGTTCCTCTCCATTCTATGTGTCTAACATTCAGAAACCCATGTTTCTTCCCTACATGACTTCCACATACCTTATTCGCGTTAATCCCTTCCTCTCCCTCCCTCCCTCTTCGGCACACAATTTACCTCATATTCTCCTCCAGCTTGAGGTTCATCTCTTATCGACCTAGGGTTTTTTGTCTTCATTTGTGTCATACCATTTCTTTTTCCTCACTGCCTCTTCCACATGCAGTTTCCATCATTTTCTCCCACCACTGATGCTTTTTCTCCTGTTGACCTATAGTCCCTACAAAACCTAGTCATTATCTTCCTCCTAATCTCAGTTCCCGTACACTCCTCGGATCCCCGCGCACTATTGCCACTATCGTACTCCACTACCATTCTTCGCATCAATCCACCATAATTACCTATATTTTTATTGAGGTTTCCTTCATTTTTTGGATCCATAATTTGTTCAGATCAATGCCAAGTATCAATTTCCCTCAGTTTATCCTCCCGCTCAATTATCGCCCACTGTCAAGCTAGAGTTTCCTCATACCCCGGTCAACATCTCCCTCCATCACCTGGTTCCCATCCACTCCTCCAGGTGTTCCCAGTATTATCTATCTCTTATGTGATCTACCTCAGTGAAGCATGCCCTATACTCACTTTGCGTTTCCATTCACCATCACCAAAACTTGCTACATTATTCAAAAATCTATCTTACTGTTGATTTGTAGAAATTGACAAGAGGGTAGAAATGTTCCTTAAGTGCAAATTCATCCAGCTCCCGATGAATCATGCTTGGGGTATTTTCTCTTCTATAGCATCTCTGTATCATTTTTCTCTACTATAAAGTTTCACATTTTACTATGTTCATACTAATTTTTCTAGGTGTAATACAATATAGTGCTTCACAAATGGTGGGTTCTCATAAGTTTCTGGAAAAAATTTCATTTCTCTCCAAGATTTAGTTTTTCCAGCTACATATGGATTTTTCAAACATCAATACAATATATCCCCTATTTTGATTCACCAATTATTACTTATAATTCTTTTTCTTGGTCAATATTTCTTCATCTATAATTTCTTCCATGATTTATCATCTTCTATGTTATTAGGCTTTTTTCTTAACACTAGATCACTTTTCACTGTATCTAAAATGTGTATAATTTTCTTTCCACTTTATTTTTTCTGAAATTCAAAAAAATTATGTTGAGTAAACATGGTTTTCTCTTCTTTCACATGTTTATTAATGTTTTAAAATTTCATACTCACTTGAGAAATTAGATAACTCTCAATGTTTTTCATTTTTTTGGTTTATCATTTTATAACACAACAGACTATATGATCAACCTTCTTCATACGTTTGGTTCCATTTTTTGTTATGATATATTCTATTTGATTAGAAATTGTGTCCTCTAGTAAACTTTTTTTACCGGGTGGGATAAAAACTTGTGTCGAACAAAACCAAATTAAGCTGAAACCCAAGCCAAACTAAGTAGATACCATTAACAGGAAGAATAATTGTTAATTAATAGAAATTTACTATTTGATAGTAACATTTGGAAACATGGATCTATTTCCCCCTTGATTGTAGGAACATGATTTGACCCATGGGGCATTGTGGTTCTTATATGTTGGGAGGTGACGTGTATAGTAACTGGAGAGAGGTATGTTTTAGTTTAGTTTTTATTTTATTTTCTTTATCGCATTGGCCACTTAGGTCTTTTACTTCTTTTTGTGGACAAAGGGTAATTATATTCCGTAAAGGGGGGGAAATGGGGTTCAGATTGATTCGGTCTGCCGACATTGATCCGAGGTAAGATTATATGGTTACTACTTGTCTCGCACCTCATGTATTTGGGGATTTCAGTGTTTTTGACTCCATATTACGTTTTCAGTAGGGATTTGGATCATTTTGTGTTGGTTCAGGTGGATTTGGTTCTCCCAATAGAGGTAAGAATTTAATGACATTGGATTGTTTCTCACTAGTTATGTAATATCCTTTATGTGTTTTAATGTTCCTAATATCCTTTGTGTAGTGCGTTGATCCCTACTCGATGGTTTCGAGTATCCAAGTTAAGGGCAACTTGCCTGCATGTGCATAGGTAAGAAACTATATGTATGTGGGTTCCCCCATTACGTGTATAGTAAAACATGGTAGTGATTATGCACGTATGGGGCAATGTGTTCCCATGTATATATATATATATATATATATAAATTCATACGCAGGAGAGTGGATAATGGTATATGCATAAAAGTATATGTGCAAGGATCCCATTACACATGATCATGGCCATGTGGGTGTGTGCATAGGGGATAGGTGTCCTTGAATGTGTGTGAAGTTGCATATACCTAGTGGGGGAGTAACAAATTTTAGTTTGAAATCTCCAAGAGCTGAAGTGGACGGTTTGGTTCCACCTTGAGGTAGGGTCCCTCTTCTAGCCTCTTTAATTCAAGAATGATTTAAATTGAATTTTTATTCTTTCTTAATTCTACTAAATTATATTGAATTGTGTATCATTAATAAGTGTTCTTTAATATAATTGTTTCATTTGATAAATAATGTCATGTTTGTATTATAAAATCCTTCCAACGGAGCTTCGATGTCTGTGAAAACACACAGTGATAGTTTTGTTGATCTAGTTGCTTAAAGTATGCATTTGATTTGTGCTGAATGAGTTTTTGAACAAATGTTAAATATAATTCAATGAATTGTGTGATGAAGAAATTCCACTATTTTATAATAAAACCCCTCCAATGGAGGTGCGCTGTCTTTTAAACCAAAGAGTAGTGATAGTTATTTATATCATGTTTAGATTTGGTTTGATTCTTTCATATGCCTCTTGTTGGTGTTTGTTTTGTGGATAGTTAGTTTTGGTTTTATTTGCATAATATAAATTGTCTTATCATACTCGTTTAACTCAAATGACATTGCCCGAGTAGGCATATGCCTTGACCATGACACTATCCTTTTCACGCTTTGAATATTATAAATAAAATTTTCATGTTTAGGAAAAGTGAATGAATTTGTAAATGGTTTGTGTAGGGTGTATGATTCTTTTCTGTCGTTTTGTTTCCCTTTAGACATTGGGTCATTGTGCCGCTCACAACAACCTTCTCTAGAGAACCCTTGTTATAGCATATTAAATAGTTGATCTGTTGAATCATCTGTAGGCGGGGCGACGACCAGAATGTTTCCTCACCTCCTCCCACTCCCTTCACTCCGGGATGGATGATGCTGCCCCACAGATGTCACTAGGCCAGGCCAACATGACGTGGTCATGCTGCGATCACGACGAGGTCGCGCTGCGGTCACGCTGCGGTCATGACGCGGTCACGCTATGGTCACATCACGGTCACGCCGCGGTCACGCTGCAGTCCTGCCGCGATCACACCACCGTAATCCTATGATTTGGCTCTGCTCCAACCACATCCATCCCACCCCATCCCCCTTCCACCTTCCTTTTAGCCTTTTGCCACTGGCATTCCAGCTCGCAAGAGCCCCCCCTGCAACCTTCGAATCAGCCGACACTATCCCCCCTGGACCTGCAACCTGCCCCCTTCCACCAGCATTCCAGCCTCCTCCCGCTCTCTTCACTCCTGGCCGGAAGATGATGCCCCACGGATGTCAATGATCTGGGCCAACACGGCGCGGTCACGCCACTGTCATGTCGTGGTCATGCCGCGGTCACGCCACAGTCATGCCGCAGTAATGCCGTGATTGGGCCCTACTCCAGCCACATCAAGCCCACACCAGCCCACTTCCAACTTCATTTCATCCCTCTGCCACCAGCATTGCAGCCCGCAACAGCCCCATGCCACTTTCGAATCAGCCCGCACCATTCTTCCAGCACCTGCAACCAGCCCCCTTGCACCAACATTCCAGCCCCCTCCAACTCTCTTCGCTCCTAGATAGAGGATGCTGCCCTGCGGATGACACTGGACCAGGACAACACGCCTCGGTCACACCGTGGTCACACCACGGTAATTCTGTGGTTTGGCCCTGCTCTAGCCACATACATCCCACACCACCCCTTCCACCTTCTTTTCATCCCACTTCCACCAGCATCCCAGCCCGCAATAGCCCCATTTCCACCTTCGAATCAGCCTGCACCATCCCCCCAACACCTACAACTAGACCCCTTCCACCAGCATTCCACCCTCCTCCTGCTCCCTTCGCTCCTGGCCGGAAGATGCTACCCTGTGGATGTCGCTGGACTAGGCCAACATGCTGCGGTCACACCGCGGTCACGCCACGGTAATACCATGATTTGGACCTGCTCCATCCACATCCATCCCACACCATCCCCCTTCCACCTTCATTTCAGCCCGCTGCCACTAGCATTCCAGCCCAGAACAGCCCCCCTTCCACATTCGAATCAGCCCACACCATCCCCCCAGCACCTGAAACCAGCCCCCTTCCACCAGCATTACATCCTCCTCTCACTCCCTTCGCTCCTAGAAAGAATATGTTACTGGGTCGGGCCAACACATCATGGTCACGCCATGGTATTGTCGTGATTCGGCCCTTCTCCAGCCACATCCAGCCCATACTAGCCCCCTTCCACCTTCATTTTAGCCCGCTGCCACTAGCATTCCAGCCCGCAATAGCCCCCCTTCCACCTTCGAATCAGCCCACATCATCCCCCCAGGAACTTCAACCATCCCCCTTCCACCATTATTCCAGCCTCCTTCTGATCCCTTCGCTCTTGGCCAGACGATGCTACCCCGTAGATGTCACTGGACCGGGCCATCACGCCGCTGTCATGACGTGGTCACGCTGCGATCACATCGCAATAATGATTTGATTTGGCCATGCTCCAGCCACATCCACCCCACACCAGCCCCTTTCCATCTTCATTTCAGCCCTCTAACACTAGCATTCCATCCCGCAACAGCCCCCCTGCCACCTTCGAATTATCCCACACCATCCCCCTAGCACCTGCAACCAACTCCCTTCCACCAGCATTCCAGCCCGCTTCCACCAGCATTCGAGCCCACACCAACCCCCAACCACCTACAATCCAGCCCGCACCGGCCACCACACCAGCCACAACCCCCAGCCTCCTGAAAAATAGTCATGCCAGCTATCTTCCACCTACAAAATAGCCCCATCCACTAGTTCCAGCCCTCACCATCCCCCGACCACCTACATCCCAGCCCGCACCAGCTCCTGCCTCATGCCCAACAGCACCCAGCCACCAGCAATCCAGCCCACACCAGCCCCCTTCCACCTATTCCAACCCGCACTAGCCCTCTTCCATCCCCCTGGATCCTAACATCCTACCCGCACCAGCCACTCCATCCCGCACCTGCCACCGCACTAGCCCCCAGCTTCCTACATTCCAGGATGTGCAAAATAACTACATTCAAACCACAAAAAGGAAGGTGAAAGAGAATCCCCTTTCCTTAGATCTATTTTCCATGAAAATTATCCATGTAAACTGCCATTAATGTTCACCGAGAACATTAGTATAGAGACGCATCTTTTAACTCAAGACTTTTAACCCAAGACAAGAACCTAGCAAGAAAGCCAAGAAAATCCAAAGAATCCTATAAAAAGTCCCACCAGACTGAATCAAAAGCCTTGAATAAATCGATCTTGAAGGCACACCTAAGAACCCTAGAATCACGATGGTATCCCCATGATAATTCTTGGGTAACAAGATTCTAAATATGAATTCGTTTTGGTACTGATGGTTGAGGATATTTGTATCCAGTTTTATATTTATGACTCTCTTAAGTCTATTTTGGTAACCATACTACTAGAGGGTCCGAGTTATAAGTTGTGGAAGTCTATTATTCAGACTAAGACAGACAATGACTATTCTTGGAAAATATTCAAGGCATTTTTAATTTACCTTTCTTTCATAATGAAGTAAAGATACTAATGGATATAAAATTTTCTAGGAGGGGCTGTCTAGGTGGGGTGTCCAAGGGCTGTCCGAGGGGGGGGGGGTGCACAGGGGGGGCATGCCGGGAAGGGGGAGGGTGCAGGTGGGGTGTCTAGGAGGGGCTATCCAGGGGGGTGTATAAGGGCTGCCCGAGGGGGGGGGGGTTGTAGGGTAGGGTGCAGGTGGGGTGTCTAAGGGCTGTCCGGGGTGCCGAGGGGTCTGTAGGGCAGGGGAGGGTGCAAGTGGGGTGTCTAGGAGGGGCTGTCCTGGGGGGTGTCCAAGGGCTGTCTGAGGGGGGGGTCTATAAAGCAGGGGGTAGGGTGCAGGTGGGGTGTCTAAGGGGGCTATCCATGGGGCTGTTAAAGGGATGTCTGAGGGGATGATTTGAAGAGATAAACCCACTAGAAATGGGACCTAACCTCATAACAATAATTTTTCTAATGATTTTTGGAAAGGTATTACCAATAGTAATATGTCTGAAATCCTTCACATTCACAACAATATCCTTCTTTGGGATCAGGGAAATAAAATTGGAGTTGATTCCATAGATAATTGAGGCATGGTTAAAGAACTCCCTCATAGAGTTATGGAGCTCATCACGAACTATGTCCCTGTTGAACATAAAGAATTAATTTGTGAACCCATCAGGACTAACCACACTCTCATGATTTAGGGAAAAGAGGGAACTCTTAACCGCCTTCTCATCAAGGGATGAAACAAGGGAGATTGTTGGATTGGTGTAGCCCGATCTGGTTGGGCCGAATGCTTGTGTCCCGCAAGTGTCGTGGGTCTTTCTTTGGAGTCCACTTTACTATTTAACTTTTGAATTCCATCCAACATCCACTAGATTATTGTATATATATAGGAAAGTCTTCATAAGATTGAAAAATTCTATAATAATATTTCCTCATCTCTGCATACTACAAAATAACTTTCCTCCATGAATAGATTGAGTGGAGTTTTCATCACTTTCCACTGGTCAACCTATTCCTTGAAAACCCATTCTATAGAATATGCCTCAATTAATCTTAATGAGATGAATGCACATCACCTATAAAAACATGGAGATAATATTTGACTATAGAATAGATCGAATCAGCATCAACTAAAGCTGAGGGATGTGGAGCACTTGATGTAGATGCAACAATAGGAGGATCCTGATAACTCAAAATTCCACTGAAATATAAAAGAAGAATTTATCTAAAATATTATAAATATACTATAGATACAAAATCTGAAGGTATTGGGGAAACAAATCTCTCAACACTAGGTAAAGAAACCTCTACAGGTTTTGATTTGGTAGGTACTTCTAAGGGAAAATCCTGAAGCTCAACTACATTGTCAATCTTCTTAACTAAGGATCCATTAGGATATGTGTAAGGGATGTGTAGGGGGTGTGTAGGGTGAGAATATATTATATGAGCTCAATTAGTGCCACATTTCTCTCAAGTGATCTTCTTCTATGATGATATCAGCTATCATGAGAATATATTATATGATCTCAATTAGTGCCACATTATTCGGAAAAGATATCTCATTTATGGTGTAGTGAATAAGGAATGAAATTTTCCATTATTACATAACTCTAAGATAGTCACACTCAAGCATTAGTTCCATTCAAATTTGCTTACATAAACTTTAGTTATGTGTTTCAACCTTACATGAACCTTAGAGATACAAAATTTATCTCATAAGAATTCATACCATACTTTTCTTGGACACCTCCACCTTGATCCTATATAATATTACAAATTTCATCATATTATTCAAATTAATTTCATACAGAATTTGAGTTTATTTGGTATACATATGGGTTAATATTTTTCTTCTTCTGAGACACAACATATAATCTCATATTTCCCCTTTTATGCGAGTTCAATATCTCTCAGCTATGATGAAATAGTAGAGGCCAAAGAAGATTTAGAATTCAATAGTATGTGGGAATCAGGTGTTGATTTTATGAAATTCTCAAGGAATGGGTTAGATATTTTAGTGGTGGTTCATTGAGATAGTGGATAAAATGACAAATTTATTTCAAGAAATCTTTCAAAGGTTTTCAATGTAGTCCCCATTCCAACCAAGCAGTTCAAAATTGGGCTGGGATATGGGAATTGATAGTACTCTTAGGGGTTTGTAAGGGTGTTTAGGTGACTACGAAGAATGTTTTTCACTAATAAGGATCACGTGTTTGACACAGGTAGATCATATTTGATTCTTTTAATGACTTGGGAAATAATTTTGTTTATAATTTTAAAAAATTAGAAACATAAATCAATGGAGTTCATGTGGGATGGATTAGTGGTGAGTTGACATGGGGAGACAAGTAGATATGAATACCACTGGAACTACAACAAAAATTCTGCCGATGGATTCTTCTTTTAGATTTTTAATTTTGGAAAAATAAATTTTAATGTTTTATTACTAGGAAAAACCATCCTTGGGAAGAAAAATAGTAGAAAATGGAATACTATATTATTGAATTTCATTACATATTTTATGAAACAAAAGAGTTACCACCTGAGTTAGATATCATTTTATTACTTTAATTCATGGTGCAACGCCAATGAATATATATAACCATATAAGCTAGATCATTCCTTGAAAAAAGAGGATGGAAAACAATTATCTGGCAGGGGGGATACTGTTGGGGGGGGGGGGGGGTACAGCTGGGGTGTCTAGGAGGGTTTTTCGTGGGGGGGGGGGTGTAGGGCAGGGGGGTGCAGGTGCGGTGCAAGGGGTGTGTCTAGGTGGGGGGTGACATGCATGGGAGGTCTGCAGGGAAGGGGGTGCAGGTGCGGTGTAAGGGGGGTCCAGGAGGGGGGGATACTGGTGGGTGGGGGGGGGGGTTGGGGGTCTACAGTGTAGGGGGGAGGGTGCAAGGGGGTGTCCAGGAGGGGGGGGGGCTAGAAGGGGGGTGCAGGGGGGGGGGTCTTTATGGCAGGGGGAGGGTGCAGGAGGGGTGTCTAGGAGGGTTGTCTGGGGGGGTGTGCAACTGGGAGGGGGTTCAGGGGGGAGGGTGTGGGTGCGGTATAAAGGGGTGTCCCGGAGGGGGGGGGGCCTGGAAGGGGGTACTAGTGGGGGGGGGTGCAGAGGGTCTACTGGGTAGTGGGGGAGGGTACATGTGCGATGAAAGTGTGGTGTCCAGGAGGGGGGGAGACCTGGCAGGGGGGTTGCATGGGGGTCTGCAGGACAGGGGGAGGGTGCATGTGGGGTGTCTAGGAGGGGGTGTCCAAGGGGATACAGGGGGAGGGAGGGGGATCTCCATGGGGGGGGGGATGATGTCTTACATCAATGTATATCTGTTGAGTGATGTGTCAAATTCTTAGATATACACTAATTACACAAGTGTTGTCATACAAGATCAGAACATGTGTATGAGTGAAACCATTATGTAGACCTTTGGAAATACCCTAGGATTCTGCTGAGTTCTTTTTCAATGGCAAGGACTGCTCTTAGTTCTCTGTCCCTTTGCAGAGACTCTTCAATACACCCCTTGGATATCCAATACAAATTCAACCGATCCTTTCCCGGTCCAAAAGAGACGTGTAACTGGGTATTTTTCCCACACCCAAGCTGTAAACAGTTGTTGAAGAGTCTGGAGAAATCCCCCTGCTACATCAACCAAGCCATCTATTTCTATATTTCTAGAAATATTTGATGCACCTGGTGGGTACAGGGGGTCTGCTTGTCCAGGGGATGTCCAGGGTCTGTCGGGGGGGGGGGGGGTCCATGGGGGTGTCTAGGGGGGAGGGGGGGTGTCCAGGGGTGTCTACGGTGGGAGGGGGTGTCCAATGGGGGTGCAAGGGAGCTGTCCTGGGGGCATGGGGGATGTCCAGTGGGGTGCAGGGGGGATGGGGGTCCAGGGGGGGCATGGGGTGTGGGGGGGGGGGAGGGTGTTCAAGGGGGCTGTCCAGGGGGTACAAGTGGGTGCAAGTGGGATTTCAAGGGGGATGTCGAGGGGGTGTTCAGGGGGTTGTCCAAGGGGGTGAAAGGGGGCTGTCGAGGGAGGGCATGGGGGTCTAGTGGGGGTGCAAGGGGGTTGTCCCGGGGGTGCAAGGGGGCTTTCCAGGGGGTGCAAGGGGGCTGTTCGGGGGAGGGGGTATGGGGGTGTAGGGGGTGTGTTCCGGGGGGGGGGGGTTGTGGGTTTTTTTTAATAAATGGGAAGGCCTACAGTCATGGTTTCAAACCGTGGCTGTAGGTCTATTCCCACAGTTTTAAACAGTGGATAAAACTATATATCCATGGTTCTGAACTATGGAAATAGGACCTGTATGGATTAATATTCTACCACGGTCTCAAACTGTGGCTATAACCCTTTGGCTGTGGTTTGAACCATGGCTATAGGCCTTTAGCCACTGTTTGAAACCATGGATATAGGTCTTTCCCTATAACCATACCAATACTAGCAAAGGTCTATTGAACCGTGGCTATAACCTATATCCATGGTTTTTGGGCTTATAGCCACAGTTTGAAACCATGGCTATAGACTAAATTTCTAGTATTGACATGATGTTAAACTGCATGGAAGTACAAAGAACTACGTGTGATTTGATTCTCATTCTATTTAGAAACATAGTGACACCTGAATCTCTTATATCGGGTCCATATGAAAATAAGAAAAATCCCCCATTCCATGTGTATTGATCAGTCCTGCACAAGAAACTCGGTCAAGAACTATGTATTGCATGATTATCATCTAGATGAAATATGTAGTGACATCTAGACATTCCCTCATGGACCCAGCCACACCATCGTTCGATTAATTTCTCTTTTCTCCCATATACAATTGAGATCTACATAAAGATATTAATATGAGTTATCACATTATATATGAAATTCTATTCAAGAAACACCCATTATTCCCCACTTGTGAATTCAATTAGTGTGGTGGTAACTTTATTTAAGAACTATGTGTGGCTTGATTCTTTCCCTAGAAAGATACATTGTGACACCTGTGCCCTACCCCTTGTCTAACCATAATATTATTTTTTCACATTGGAATCACTTAACATCCACATCACATGATGAAAAACAACATGGTTCTTTAAGAATTACACGTGACTTGATTCTCATCCCTATGAGATACATAGTGATGTCTAGATTTTCAATCTTAGGACAAACTAAAATATGATATAAAAAGAGAATCTATTCTCCCATGTATAAGTTAGATCTACATGAGGAAATAAAATACGAGTTCACACCTTGTACATTAACTTCTATCTAATAAGAACTATGCATGGATTGATTCTTACTTTGACTAGATACGTAGTGACACTTGAGCCATACACCCTAGTCTGGCCACAACATTCAAATTTGAGTACATATAAAATTCAATAAAGTCCTTTCTCTATGAATCTAAACTCCACAATATAATTTCCTTGTCCCATGACATTAAAATTCACGTTACCTAGAGAACAACGTGTGGTTTGATTCTCATCCCATTGAGATACATAGTAAAGACTAGGCCTTAGATCCTAGTACCAAACAAAGGATAAAATAAATTTTCCCCCTCTTGAATATAATAAAAAATATATGCAGGAACTTTTATTTTGATCCTCTACTTAGAGATCCCACCAAGGAAACAAAAGATGTCCCCATTATACATATGAGTCAGATCTATGTAAGGGACTCCATAATCCTAGTCAATATCATTTTAAATACATACCTTGTGCATTGGACATTTTACCTTGCGCATTTTATACTCCTAATATTGAAAATTTTTATATCTTCATAATCCTTTTATGTCTTCTAGTGACATAATTTTTGATACCTGAGAGCTATTTTTCTTGACAATGCAGTATGTGTCCCTGGGCGGCCTTGCATAAGTTCCCACATAATGGGCCTATCAACAAAAGGATTCCACTATTTGGATATGTAGAAAATTACCTAGTTGTCCCTATATAATACATCCCCCATAACATGTTTTTTAAATATTGATAACCGTTTCTTGGGAGAATCCTCTTCTGACCCTTTAAGATTTAATGATGATCTGTCAGAGCCCCGCAATTTAATGTGGTCATCCTTTGTGTATTTTTCTCATATCCTTTCTCCAAACCTGAATGTCTCTAAAACTGTGGTTTAAAATTTTCTAATATATATGTTCAAATTATATTGGAATGACCTAGGTCTATTCAATAACATAATCCTATATTATTTCCATAATATTATGGTCTTAGTCGTATGGCCTAAAATTACATGCATCATGCTTCCTACATTTGGGTAAGACCTTCGTAGAGAGAATATTTCTATGATTATATAGAAATCATGACTATAAATACCCCTTTACTAGTCAAGTAATTTTATCTATAAAACCAAACTTTTACTTGGGAATATCTCGATCTCCATAAACATTTTTTGGATTTTGGGAATAAAATATCAGAATTCTTGAGATCTCCTTTACCTGACTACGTAGTATGTGCCCCCATTTGGCCTTTCATGAGTCTCATACATAATTGGCCTATCATCAAATGGATTAAACTATTTGGATATGTAGTATATTCCCTAGTGGGACTTTCATAATACAACTACCATACCAGGTTTTTTAAATAGTGGTAACTTTGTTCTTGAAAGAGACCTCCTTGAATACCTTTATCCCTTTTCATATGTCATTATTTAGGTTCTGAAATCCCCAAATCACAACCTATAGTTCTTCCTTTCGATACCAGAATATGGTATCACATTTCCATATAAATAAAAAATAATTAGAAAACCATCGAATCTTTAGTCAAAGATAAAGAGCTTTAAAAAAATCCCTTAACATCCTTGTTCCACGAATTCATACTGAAAATCATAAAAAATCCCTTAACATCCTTGTTCCACGACTTCATATTCTCTAACCTCTAGGGATAAGACTTTAAGATCAATTCCATAAAAGAAATTTCTCATTAATTTATTCACAATAAATGAATTTTTCATAGTGAATTTAGTCATTGGATATTACTGATGATTTCATTATGTTGGTCAGAGAAGATTACTCAGGGGGGTGGGGGTGAATTGAGTGTCTATAAAAATTTCTGTTTAAAAAGTATTCTTAAATAGTGTTACTAAAAAGGTTAAATATAGCACAATTAATCAAAGTAATACGGTTATGAAGGTTTGATTGCTTAAATAACTTCTCAGAATATTGATTAATTATCACTAATCTTAATTTCAGTTATTAATATTACTTTTGAAACTATTATACTAAGAAAAGACAATTATAACTTCTTTAAAAGATTAATTATAAAATTCAATTTAGTTATTTCTAAATTATATAGTAAAGAAGTAAAACATAGAGGAATAAATTAAGAAGCACATCAGATATCAAAAAAGTGGTTTAGTCTCAAGATGAGACCTAATCCACTCCACTTGGTGATCACCATCCAACAAGAAGTTTATATAAAAAAACTTGGTCCACACCCTAGAAAGGGGTTAAACAACAGTACACAAGACTGTCCAGGTCACAGAAGGACCTCTTTCATAGTTCTTTGTGGGAACAAACAACCGGGCCATACAGGGACCTCCTCCACACTTCTCAATGGGTATACAAATATGAAAAGTTTTTTGATAAAGGATATCTTGTATCCTTTAGTATTATGCAGGATATAGAGTGTTTTGTTATATAGAAACACACAATGATCAAAAGATGGTAAAAAGAGACACTACAGAGAATAAATATTCATATAGGTTTTGAAATGATCTGAATGTTAGTCTTTGCAGCTTTGGACTTCTGAGATGAAGTAGATTTAGAAATCAAGTCCTCATATGAAAAACAGAGTGTCTTCAGTTAGACAGATCCGTCTTGTGTTCTTTGTGACGTTTTACATTACGAAGATGTTCTGGATTCTCATATTCAATTGAGCTTTATGTGTTATGCAGCAGTGTTGAGTTTTAAGAGACAATTAATTCTTCAACAATTATCTAAGTGGATTCTTCGTTTTCATTCCCACACCCACCCTCTTGTTTCCCTTTTTAGTATTTTTCCACACTTCACTTTTTTATGGGCTGTAATACTCTTTTATCTTGGAGTGTATGGGTTTGAGCTGACAGGTTGCATGTATTATACACCTCATACCTTGTACTATCATATGACATGTCTACAAAGAAATATTAATTATATCGGTGCATTTAAAATATTCAAATATGACAATTAGAGATTAAATTGAAAGATGACAAAACGTATTAAGAAATAGTGTCACAGTATGTCATAGAAATAGTGTCTCATTCATGGTGTCTGATTCACAGTGTCTGGTTCATGGTGTCTAGTTCACGGTGTCTGGTTCACGATGTCTAGTTCATGGTGTCTGGTTCACAGTGTCTGGTTGTTCATGGTATCTGGTTGTTCACGGTGTATGCTTGTTCATTGTGTCTCAAAGTCACGGTGTCTGCTGGTTCACAGTGTCTCAAACTTAGCCAAATATCTTTATTTAGACTTAAGCAGTGATATTTTTGGAATGGATTAAACTCAATCATTTGTAAAATAAGTCATTATAAAGTATATCAACATATAGTATACAATAACCAAACTGAGTGTATTGCACTTAAAATATTTGGTTGGATTTTACTAATAAATTATGCATTTGATGTGAGATAGATTCCATAGAGTTAACAAGGTTTATAGACTGAATAAGATTTGTGATCATTAAAACATGATTAATACATGAAGATTCCAACAATCTCCCCCTTTTTTATGATAAAAAATCATGTATATTTAGAGTGTCTATTTGTTCTCACAAAATTGTACGAATGTGCATATAACATTTATGGAGTGAGTGTTCTCCTATAAGGATTTCTCCCCCTTTTGGGATTACCAAAAAGTTTCAAGAAAAAGAAACAAAATTGAGAGAATAAAAGTGCATAATGTATTAGGTAAAAAGAAGGTCATTAGCAAAAGTAAATCAAAGTTAACAAGTTTCCTATCAAAAGAGAGTAACCACTTTCCTTCTTCAATAGATGGTTTTCTCATTTCCCTTAGAAACAGTAAAAAAAAAGGAAGACATAGGAGCAGAGTTTGAAGTAGAAGAAGGGAGTGAGATGGTTGAGATAGAAGGTAAAGGAAGAACTTCAAGGATGGAGGGATCCATATTAGGTGTAGTAGAAGACCAAGGTAGTTGTTGATCAAGGATCATAGACCTGCTCTGACTTAGTGACTGACTGACAGACAAAGAAGTGTAGGCTAGGGTAGAGGAGAATACAGGAAAACCAGGTCTCAGAGGTGAAGCAGTAGGAGAAACAATGGCGGTACTCTATACATGAAGATAGGGCCTCAGAAGCTTAATAAAATCAGTAATGATCTCTCTACCATACTGCATAGCTTTATTAAAGCCATCCTTGTTTTCAGTAAACTTATCCAACAGATGAGTGAACTCTATGATCTTTTGGACTCGAGTCTTGAAATTTTGAGTAATAGGAGGAATCCTCAGATTTTCTACAATATATTTTAAATGATTGGTAATGTCAGTCTTAGAGAAGATTCAATTGAAGTAGAAATCCACATTTTTTCAATTTCTTGATGAGACTCATTAGAAATTTTTGAATGGATTTGGACCAAATCAAGAACTCTATCACTGTTCTTGATAACTTCAAATAGAGAATATTTATTTAAACCACTATGCACAGTCAGAAGTTCATCTTTGACCACTGTTCTAAGCAGGTCACTATCTAAGAAAGATTGAGATGATTGTCCAAATGCCTTAGAAGTAGTGACAACTGAGGTGAGATATTTCAGTTGATTTAGAAATTATTGATGGCACCCCGTATAATCATCAGTGAGCTTGTTAAGATTAACAATAATATCTCACATTTCTTTCACTATTTGTTTGTTTTTTTTTTGTGAATTTTTCATCCAAGGAAGCTAAATGAGGTTGAATCTGAGAGGAAACATTCTGCGGGGTTTGAGGAACAATAGGCTCCACAGGATGAGAAGTAAGATCTGATCTCGAATTCATCACTTTCTACGTGTCTATAATCATACCTCTTAGAGTATTCACTTCATCACTAAGCAGTCTGTTTTCAACTCTGACTTCCCGAATCTCATGAAGCATTTTGCATTGAATCTACCAAATAACCTTTTCCAACAATAGTGATTCATCTCTCTCACTTAGTTTTGTTAGAGGATCTGGTTGGGTATTCAAGATTTTTTCAACTCCATACAATAGGGTAACTCTAAATTCTTTCAGATAATCTTTACTCACCAAGGAGGGTTGTTCTGGTGAATGTTCAGAGATAGGGACAGATTCGGGCTCAGGTTCTTTTTCATGGGAAAGATTAGAGACAAATTTTGATTGCAACATTGTGGAAAGGTCAAGGCCTTTTACTCAGACTTCATGGGATTCATTCACAACATAAAATCTAGGGAATTTATACCGAGTGTCTACAGGGATTGGATCAATTGGGTTTGGTACTTCAATAGATTCCGAATTTGGGGGTTGCTCTCCCTCAACAGTTGCATCCTTCTCAAGACTAATAGGCTTAGGGGATTGATCTATTTCCACGAATTCGTATCTTAGTTCCTCTCTCATTTCCTGTCTAGGCAACTAAAAATCTAGATCTTGCCATTCCTCAGCCGAAGGAATGACTTCAGGAATATATTTTTCCACTGGGAGTTCTTCAAGGTTAGCTTCTTACAAAACATGCAATTCTTCTGCTATAATATCTTCCATAGAATTATTTTTGGTTTGTTTTACAATAGAATCTGTTTCAACTTTGGGTTGATCTTCTTAGATTAACAACATATATAGAAGTAGGGACTTCGTTTTCACTTACTACATGAGGGACAAGAGTACTGTCTTCCTTATCAGAAACAATTTCTTTGGGAGGCACAACATCCTCTTCTTCTTCTTTAGAATACTCAACAACTTCATCTAGTTCCAAACCAGGACTAGAAATATCTTTTGGTCTTGAGGGATGTTCCACTAGATTTAACTTTTCAAAAATCCTATTATTGTCTTCCACCCAACCCTTTTCCCAAGGATTCCAATTGATTTTCATCCTCTTGATAGTGACTTTTGAAAGGTTGAACTCACAATCCTTGATAACATCTTCGTTTGGTCCAACCATAACTTTGGCATGAAGCATGGATGAGATAAGACCAGGATAAAATAGGAAGGTTGACTTGGATGTGGTTTTGATCAGTTCACAGATATGGTGTATGGAATACTTACAAATGTTGATCTTATGCCCATTTTCTTAAGATCAATCAAAAAAAACATCCTGATATTTTAGTATAGAAAAATCACCTTTTCTGGAGATAATCAAGTTCTGTATAACCTTAAATAGAAGTCTAGATTCTACATCCATTTCAGCAGTAATAGCTCTCCTCTTGATGCCATTTCCTATTAAGTTTTTCAAATCATCTTCCAAAACAAAGAATTCATTAGAAGTAGGAGGTCCTCTATGATAGTCTTCATATATGCCTTCATGAGGTATCCTAAGGCATACAGCCCATAAACTCGATGAGAATGTGAATTTCTATCCATTTATCCATCTTCTTATAGTATAACCATCTTCAGAATCAAAGGAGAACTGAACATACAGATAAAATTGAGCCACAAGAATAGGGTAGATAGATCTATCATTATTGGAAAACCATTCTAACTAGAATTTCCCTTTTAAAACTTTCAAAACCAGTGACTTACTCATTAGAATCCACTTAGGACATATCACTTTCTCATGTACTACGACTCAGTTCACCCGATTTTTATTTAGAGTACCTTCGGGTGCCAGCTTAGGTGCGATCTTCATCTCCTTTGAGTTATGTTTCTCAGGAGTCAACGACGAAGGGCGTTTCATCCTAGGAATTCACTAAAGGTTCGAGATAGAGAAGGGTTGAAGGATTTAAGAAGGGTTACAAATTGAGTGAATAGAAGAAATCTTGAGTGAAGGAAAAGTGACACTTCATTTATTTTATCATTAAGGAATACCAAATTTCGCAAAAGTAAAAGCGCAAGAAAATAAAAAGGTGAAAAGAATAATTACTGCGATAAAGTTTTTAATTTGTAAATAAAAGTCATAAATAATTTTTACAGTGAGACCATATTAAGTCTTTACGTTGAGATAGTGAATGAATTATATGGTGAGATAGGGATTAATCCTTACGGTGAGACAAAGATTGATCCTTACAGTGAGACAATGATTGAACCTTTCGATGAGACAGTGACTGAACCTTACGGTGAGACAGTGACTGAACCTTATGGCGATACAGTGACTGTTAGACAGTAATCACGAAATAATAACTGTGATACCGAAAACATGGAACATTAAGATATAAAACTGTAAGACAATTACTTAATATTTATTATGCCTAGTTCATGTATGATGTAGTCTATTATTTCAGAATTTAATGGTTTGGTAAATATATCAGTGAGATGATACTTAGTACCAATTAATTCCAAAGTGATATCACTTTTTTTTGATAATGATCTCTCAAAAAGTGATGTATTACATCAATATGCTTTGTCCTAGAATGTGAAACATCATTTTTCGAGATGTTAATAGCACTTTTGTTTTCACAATTTATAAGTACATGTCTGAATTGATATCCATAATCTAGTAATGTCTGTTTCAACCACATGATTTGTGCACAACAACTGCCAGCAACTATGTATTCAGCTTCTACAGTAGATAACAAAAACAAATTTTTGTTTCTTACTACACCATGATACTAGTGACTTGCCTAAAAGGTGACATGTTCCAGAGGTTCTTTTTATATCAAACATACTACCACCGAAGTCAGCATCAAAATAACTAGGTAATTCAAATGATTTTCCTCAATTATAGAAAAATACTAGATTGGGTGTATGCTTGAGGTATTTGAAAATTATCTTTACAGAATTTAAATGATATTCCATAGGATTTGCTTTAAAATGATCACATATACACACACTAAACATAATATCAGGTTGACTAGCAGTTAAGTAGAGTAAACTTCCAATCCTTCCTCTATAAGTGGTTTCATCAACAGATTTTCCATCTTCATGAAGATCCAACTTACAAGTGGTACTCATGGGAGTGTCACTACTTTTAGTTCTATCCAATCCAAAACGTTTTATACTATATCTAGTGTATTTACATTGAGTTAAAATAATACCATCATTATTTTGAAATATTTGAAATCTGAGAAAGAATTTTAGTTCACCCATTAAACTCATTTCAATTCATTTTTCATCATTTTAGAAAAATCAATACATAATGAATTTCTTGAAGATCAAAAGATAATGTGATCTACATAAACTTGAACAAATAAAACATCCTTAGAAAATAATTTTATAAAAATGGTAGTATCATCTATTACTTTTGTAAAACCTTTGGAAATAATAAAAGTACTCAACTGATCATATCATGCTCTTGGACCTTGTTTTAAACCATATAAAGCTTTTGGTAATTTAAAAATATGATTTGAAAAATGGGGGTTTGTAAAACCAAGGGGTTGTTAAAAAAGACATCCTCAGCTATATACACATTTATGAATGCACTCTTAACATCCATTTGATATAGTTTGAAATTCAGATGTGAAGCATAAGCAAGAAGTATTCTGATGGCTTCATGTCTAGGAACCGATGCAAAGGTATCCTCATAGTCAAATTATTCTTCTTGACTATAGCCTTGTGAAACCCATCTAGCCTTGTTTCTAAATATGTTACCATCTTCATCTACCATAGTTCTAAACACCCATTTAGTTCCTATGGTGAATATGTCCTTATGTCTTTCAACAAGTTTCCAATCTTTGTTCCTTTCAAACTGATTATGTTCTTCATGCATGTCCATTACCCAAAATTCATTATTGATAGCATCATTAATATTTTTAGGTTCAAGTTGTGATAGGAAGACTTGATGATCAACCAGATTTCTAAGAGAAGATCTAGTTTGAGTTTGTATGTATGGGTCTTCTACAACAGCATCTAAAGGATGGTTCTTAAGAGTTCGAACAGCTCTAGAAAAGAAGGGACTAGTGAATTTAGGTTCATCAACAAGTTCAGGTTCATTGATACTTGAGTCTAAGGAATTTCCAGAACTGGAATTTTTCATAGATTCATTCACAGAACAGTTTGAGGATTTTGGATTAATGTTCAAATTTGATACATCATCCTCGAGGTTCTCCAGAATGGTTTTAGGCTCATGTTGATTGGTTTCATCAAATTTGACATGAACAGATTCTTCCACACATTTAGTTCTTTTATTGAACACTCTATAGGCTTTACTAGACATGAAATATCCTTAAAAGATACCTTCATCACTCTTGGATGAAAATTTGTCAAGATTGTCCTTAGTATTAAGAATATAGACTTTGCAACCAAAAACTTTGAAGTAGTTATCCTTGGGTTTTCGAATGTTCCATAATTCTTATGGTGTCCTTTTATGAAAAGGCCTGATAAACAATATATTAATTATGTAGCATGTTTTATTGATTGCTTCATCCCAAAAATAAATAGGTAAGTAATATTCACTAAGCATTGTTCAATAAATCCCTTGTAGGGTTCTATTTATTCTTTCTACAACTCCATTTTGTTGAGGTGTTCTAGGGGTAACAAAATTTTGACTATAACCATTTTGTGAGCAAAAGGATTCAAACTCTTGATTTTCAAACTCACGACCATGATCAATTCCTAAGTATTTAATTTTAATTCCCCTACGATTTTCGACGGACTTGACATATTTAGTAAATAAGAGCACACTTCACTTTTGCAATCCAGAAAGAAGGTCCAAGTATATATAGAAAATTTATCTACCAGAACATAAACATAGTGCTTCCCATTTAAAATAGAAACTATAGATGGTCCAAAAAAATCAATGTGAACCAGTTCGATAGGTTGAGAAGTTGACACTTCTTTCTTTTGTTTGAATAAAATTTTATGTTTTTCTCTTTTGAGAGGGATTACACACTTTATCACTTGGAAATTCATGTTTGGGTAAGTATTTAACTAAGATTTTTCTAGTTATATTTCTAAGGGAGTGAATATTATAGTGTCCTAGTCTCCAATACTAGACCCAAGACTATTTATGAAATACACTTAAGCATGAATCATTTTGAGAAGCTAAGGAATCTAAGTTAACAGAGTAAACATTTTCATTTCTTAATGTATAAAACTCTAATTCTTATTTAGAATTTAAAACATTGCGAGCATAATTTTCAAATCTAAAATGAAATCCATCATCACAAAATTAAGAGATACTGAGAAGATTATATTTTAATCCATCAATAAACATCACTTTAGAAATTAAAACTGAGTTAGAGTTACAGATTTGGCTGACACCAATAATCTTTCCATTGGCATTTTCACCAATTGTGAAATTCCCTACATCTATTTTTATTAGGTTCTTGAAGCATGAGTAGTCTACTATAATGTGTCTTGAACATCCACCGTCCAAGTACCATAATCTTTTACAGGAACTCTTTATGCATATTTCCTAGAAAATGATTAAGAAAAAATAGATTTTGGTACCCATACTTGTTTGGGTCCAGTTATATTAATAATAAGTGCTTTAGGAACCCATATCTACCTCATAGGTTTACTATAAGAATTATGTAAATTATTTGAAAAATAAACTCTATTTGGTCCAGAAAAACTTGAAACAGTAGAAAGTGTATCATAAATTGAATTAGTTGATTTTTGTCTAGAACTAAGATTAAAACTATATGTCTTACATTTATAAACAAAATTTGTTCTACCATGATTTCTTTTTCTAGGTTGATAACCAATACCATTGTTGTATTTAGGGGCAATTTGTTAAACTAGCATTTGAGTAAGTGTATTTTTCCCATAGGAAAACTTTTCAAGGTCATTCTTCAATTGCTCATTAGACATTTTTAATTTGTTGTTCACTTTGAGAAATTGAGAATTTCTCACTTTTTTAGTTGTGAGTTCAGATTTAAAAATCATAGTATGAGCATATTGTTTCTTCAATGATTTATATTTTTATTTTAGTTTATTGCATGTTTCATGAATCATGTTATAGTATTCAAACATTTCTTCATTAGTCATATTTTTAGAGTCACTCTCATCTCCAGAATAGTGTAAATTAGGTACAGGAGAGTCCAGTGTTACCTGAGATTTGTTTTTCATAAAACACATATGGGATAAGTTATCTTGTTCATCATGTGATATTTCTCACTCGCTTGAACTGTCCTTAGAATCCCTCTGGGTTTCTTTCATTGCCTTTTTATACTTCATGTTCTTGTCCTCATATCTCTTTTTGCACTTAAGCTTTGGATAGTCATCCTTGATATGTACTTTGCGCTTACATTCAAAGCAGACAATGGCATTATTCTTATCACTTCTTTTCAAATCCTTCTTCTAACTTTATTTTTGGTAATATTTTCCCTTGAAGTTAGGATTTCAGAAAAATTTCTTCTTCTTATAAAATCTCTTGAATCTTCTTGATAATTGAGCCATCTCCTCATCACTATCTGGTAATGATTGTTCACTACTGGAGATTTCTAAAGAATCTTCCAATTTCCCTTTGTCTTGGTGTTTAGAGGTGGTGGTCTTGAATGCAACAAATTTTTTAACACCCCAATCTTCCATGGTACACTCCTCTTTGAATAATAGAGCAGCGTGTGTTGTACGCAACCTCGAGTTCTAACACACCGTGACCAATAAAAGTAGCAGTTATGAATAGTAATACCCAATTTTTGAAATTATATAAATTTTATATTTCAAAATGGACTTCATTTTTGGATTTGGAATATCAAAATTACCCTATGTTGAATTTTTGGTATTTTTATAAGAACTTCCAATTTTTGATGAAGAGTGAAAAATACTTAAAAAAACATTTTTAATCAAAATAATTTATAGTGATAAATTATAAAATTTAGTGGTTCTAAAGTGTAATTAGAATATATTTTTACCATTTTTTCCAATGGTGGTCATTAGAATTAATTTCACTTTGAAATTGGACATAAACAATTGTCAATCTTTTGATTGATATTCATTCTTAAAAACATGCTATTTGTTGTGACAACGAGAATTAATTATTAAATTAATTAATTCAACATATATTTTTTGAATTTTTGTAAAATAGACATCATTTTTGAATTAGGAATATCAAATATATCTTAGGGTTAATTTTTGGTGTTGTCCTGAAAAACTTCGATTTTTGATGAATAGTGAAACCACTAAGTGGTAGTTAAAAAACTGATTTTTCGTTTAAATGAAATTTTATGACCTCTGTGATTTGAATTTCCGAAATCCTACATACATCATTGTCATTAGTAAGTAAAATGTGGTTCAATGGGATTAAAATAATTTTTTGTGAATAGTAACATTTAAGTTCTATTAATCGCGATTAAAGGTAATTAATGTAACTTAAGGTAAATATAATGTTACAATAATTTGAAATTACCATTAAACTTGTCCTACCCTTATTGGGTGGGTCATGGCCAACCAATAAAATCCATGGGTCAACTTGGGGACCCCATGGAGCCACTTGGGTAAGAAAATGACCTTAATAACTTTTTATTTAAAGTAAAACTAAAATCGACACAAACATGTGTTGTTTTACTAAAACAATTATTACATGGGGTTATATAAGATAACTTTTTGACTATAAATATTAATTGGAAAGATAAAAATATTTCCTACATCATGGTAGTTCTTTTATAATTTTATGTAATTAAATAAATAAATTTATTTATCACACCATGATGATGCAGCAATTACCTCATAAATGAACTTTTTAAGTAAAATGAAAAGATAATGTAAAATCTAAGACTTACACTTGTCAAAAACCTATTGTATGGGTATATTTCTAACCTTTATCACCTTATCCTCGAAATATATAATTTTTGGGCCTTTGAAATCCGAAAAGTACTTCATAATAATGTAACATTTCATTACTTTCCAAGAGTGCCCCTCTTCTCCTCTTATAAAAGGCCCCCACCACTACCACCTTATTTACACCATCATGCCATTTGGATCAGCCAAACTCTACCCAAATAATCCCTCAACTTCTCTATATTACTCCTAGAAGCCTCAATGTTGGCAGAATTCTTCCCAAGGAAGCCTTTGGCTCAAATCAAATAAGAGTTACCCGATTTTAAGCTAATGTCTTCTCTTATGTAATTTTGTTTTATTTTGCTTCTCCAACCCCTTAAACACTTTTATTCCTTTATTTTGTAAAAAAACCAGTATCTTCAATATACTAGGATGTTTTTATGAGAATTATTTGATTTAAACTTACACACAACCTCATCTAATGGTTAAAGAACATACTGTTTCTGTGGTTGGAAAATTTCTGTCTCACGAAACGATGATTGTTCAATCTTCTTTTAACACCTATCATGGTGGCCATTAAGATGTCACTATATTTATATATGATATATATTATGTTTATGTTTTCCTTATGTAACACCCCAGGTAAATAAGGAATATGACATTTTCATATTTATCCATATTTGTGAATAAAATATTAATATGACTTTAAAGGGGACGCTATGCTCGATGGCGTACCCAACACGCAACAACGAGTTTCTTAGGAATCTTACGTTGCACTCTAATAATAAAATAATATTATTTTAAATGGTAGTTAACATGTAGCCGTTGTAATGGCGGGAATGGATAGAAATAACTAAAATATGATTATATATGTTCTTAGATATTTTTACGTTTATACAATAAAAGATAAAGACTTAAAATACGGAAAGAATTCAATTTTAGGCATATATGCCCTAGTTTTCACTAAAGGTTCACTTATCACCTTTTGATGGAGAACCGTCATTAAATATAGTTTTGTTCACTCTTAAACATTCTTTTGGACCAAATAAAACTCTTATTAAGAATTGGGACATCAAAATTTACTTTTTGTAAATTTTTGGTATCTTTCCGATAAAGTTCATTTTTAATGAATAGTGTAAAATGTTGTATTTTAATTCAAAACCACTTTTTAATCTAATTTATTTATATGATTAGATTATATTTTGAATTGGTTTTAAAGTGAAATTAGAAAATATTTTTACCATTAAATCCAATAGTGGTCGTTGGAATCAATTTCACTTTGAAATCAGACTTAAACTAGTGTCAATCTTTTGATACTTATTGTTTCATAAAACACGCTATTTGTCATGACAGCGGGAATTAATTATTAAATAAATTAATGTGACTTATATGTTTTGAATTTTGTAAAACGGACTTCATTTTTGAATTCAGAATATCAAATATAGCTTAGGGTGAATTTTTGGGATTTTTCTGAAAAACTTCAATTTTTGATGAATAGTGAAACCACTAAGTGGTACTTATAAAAACTGATATTTCCGTTTAAATGAAATTTTGCCATCATTGTGTTTTGATTTTCAAAAATCCGACATACATGGTTGTCATTAAGAAGTAAAATGTGGTTCAATGAGATTAAAATAATTTTTTTGTGAATAGTAACTTATTAAGTTTTTAATCGCGATTAGTGGTAATTAGTGTAGTTTAAGGTAAAAATAATGCTTTAATAAAATGAGATGAGCTTGAAACATGTCTTACCCTCATTGGTTGTATCATGGACGACCAAGAAAAGCCATGGGTCAACTTGGGGACCCCATGGATCCACTTTGGTTGGGAAATGACATAAATAACATTTTATTTAATGTAAAAGTAAAATTGACACAAACATGATATGTTTTAGTAAAACAATTTTTATGTGGGGTTATACAAGTCATATTTTTGATTATAAATATTCATTGGAAAGATAAAAAGATTTCCTACATCATAGTAGTTTTTATATAATTTTTAGACATTAAATAAATTAAATTATTTATGACATAATAATGATGCAGCGATGACATCATTATTTGACGATTTAAATAAAATGGAAAGATAATGTAAACTCTATGAACTACACATGTCAAAAACTTATTGGATGAGTGGATTTCAAAGACTTATCACCTTAGCCACTAATTATAGCAATGTGGGACCTTTTGAAACCGAAACACATTTTCAAATAAAGTAATATTTCTTTACTTTCCAAAAGTGTCCCTCCTCTCCTCTTATAAAATCCCCCCACCTCTACCTCATTTAACACACTCCTCAAGCCTTTGGCTCGGCCAAACCCTACCCATTTACTCTCTCCACATCCCTCTTCTCATCCTAGAGGATTCCCTTTGGGCAGAATCCTTTCAAAGGAAGCCTTTAGGCTCAAATCAAAATGAGTTACACTTTTAAAGGTAATTCATTCTCTCATGTTCATTTGTTTTATTTTTCTTCTCCAACCCCCTAAAATCTTTTTATTTACTTCTTTTGTAACAACAACAGTATCTTAAATATACTAGTATGTTTTTATAAGATTTATTCTAGCTACACTCTCACACAACTACATCAAATTGTTAAAGAACATACGGTTTCCGTGGATGGTGAAATTCTGCCTCCCGAAACGATGATTGTTCAATACTCATTTAACACCTTCAAAGGTGGCCATTATGATGTCACTATTTTTATATATGATATATAATATGTTTATGTTTTATTTATGCTTCTTTATTTTTCATTTTTTTCTTACCTTTATGGCTTCCATTATGGGTATACGCGATATCTTCATTTAAGGAAGTGCGGACTACCGCCCCCTCAAAGTGATTTGATTCGTTAAATACCATATGTGGGTTGTATAAAGGATGGAAATATGATATTATATATTATATTATACTGGAATTATAATATACCTTTATATCATTATTATTCCATTCTATAAGATACGAAATAGAAATGAAAGTAGCGTTCATGCGTACGTACGGCTTACCGTCTCCATGAACGGTGCATTTCATTTCTTACCTCTAAACGATTATGTAATGTTATAAATGCATGAATGTACTGGATATATATGAAATATATTATATCTACATAAGGAATAAAATTCTGGATATAATAAACATTTGGCCACACGAACAACATGTAATTGTAAGAAGTCCACTTTCGACTTAAGAACCAAATATCGGCAAAACACATATTATTAACTTAAATGATTACATAATGTTTATGACATGGTAATAAGTGGTATAAAAGTAATAATGAACTTGAAAAAGGTTCTTATGGAATTAGAAATTAACTCAAGTTTATTATTCAGGAGATTAAATAACGATCAAGTCAAGTCGGACCCGAGGTAAGGGATCCTACTCCTCTCTTTCTTTTTAAGAGCACACTTTTATGTCATTCCTTTTAAAGCTCATATTTCTTGTTATTGGGATTATCTTTTATATTCCACTTGCTGTAAATTATATTTTAATATTATGGGATACTCTATTTGATCTCATCAATCCATATTCCGAAGTTTTATGTGGCGCCGTTAGGCTGCCGTGTTTTCGTAAAGGATTTTTTCATCTCACTTTTATTCCCGTGAGATTTATGCTACATTTGCCACAAATTACATTTAGTGGTGTATGTACTGCCCATTATTCTACTCTTTGTGTAATATACTTTCGTTTATGAGTATTTACATCAATGACCTATTGGCTTTCTTTCATGGGGTGTATGTTTTGAAAGATACCCAAGTCGGTAAGGGAACCTTTCACCCTCCTCTTTTTTAAAAGACTTCTTTTATTGGGTCTTTTAATTTACATATTTTTATGTTGGGATATGTTCTAATACATCCTTATTGATGTGAATTTTATGTCCAAGTGATTAGATACACTTTTTATCTCTCATCAACTCATTTTTATGTGATGTCGTTAGGCTGTCAAGGGAACTTTTTAACCCAATTTCGATTTCTTTGGGTTCAACTTGTAGTCATTGAATATGTCATCCATTGAATATGTGTGAATGAAATTTTATTGTTTTACACTTAATATCCACTTATATTGGGTGTATATATATTTTTCACACATATTTTTGAGATTTATTTGTCCTTAATTTAAGGATACCTTCTTTATAAGGGATTTCATCACATTTGACATTTCTATTGAGGGTTCATTGTTGTTATGCACCAATTCAATATTATATGGTGTATATACTGTAATTTGGAGTATTATATCATGAATCCATTTATTCTCATGATATTATAAAGTTCTGACTAAATGTTATTCTTCAATTATTGTATTCAAGTGTCTCTAATTTTGGTAAAACCCCTTTAACCAAAATATCGTTTTAAATGTTTTAATCATTTGTTCTTATTAATATCCATGTTTTCAAAATGGTTTTAAGGATTTATTTATATGGATATTAATGGTTTAAAATTTTAAGCTTCAAGGTGGTATGGGACACTTTGATTCAAAAATCGCTTTATTAAATGTTTTAAATGGTTTTGGAAATGGTTTCTTTTTGAATGGATTCATTATTTCAATATACTAAAATGTTATATTGTGATTGAAATGTGGAAATGTTATGTTTCATTTATGCATGTTTTATGTGATACATTTATGTTATGGTTCTTGGGCATTGTTATGAAAACGGGTGGTTCCGTGATAAACTAAGGGCGGGTGAGCCCGATATAGCTCTCCAATGCATTGGGTAACGCGAAGGAGTGAAACGTTAAGGTTTCTCCGAAGAGATTTAGGGAATATACTGTGATGGGTATTCCAAACGTAACCAAGAGGGTTACTCCCTACGTAAGAATGTTATGAATGCCTCAAGTTACCTTTATGTCTTATGTTTTCTATGATTTATTCATGATTTGATATGCCAATGTTTTATGGGTAAAGTATGACTTCATTCTTATGTATATATGAACTCATGTTTCCTTTCCATATTTTTATAACCCTTATTGAGCTTTTTATGCTCATCCCATGTTTTTGAAATGCTTTTCACAGGTCAAGGGAAAGGTACATGATGTGATGATAGTGTCAAGGATGTGTCAAGAAAGAATTCGTGTTTTATTTTGAATAGGTTTCCATTGATGGGAAGAATGAATATTGTCTTTTATGTAACCACCTTGTTTAAATGTGGAATGTAATGCAAGTTTCATGATCTAATTCTCTAAAACTCTAAACTTGAAAAGATCCTCAATGTGTAATCTTGTAATAACTCAAGTTTAAGTAAGGTTTAAGGCTGGGGCCTTATAGTTGGTATCAGAGGTCGGTTTAGATAACTTTAGAGGTTAGGGTATTCTTTAAGCATAATTGACAATTACCATAATGGTTAGGATTTCAGAAAGAGTCTTAGTTTTAGATAAAGTGAATGAGTAAGTATATCTTATTGTCTATCTTACTCATTAGTACATGATGGTTTTGTTGATATACTCACACTGACCTTTTTGGTTTTAGTAAATGGCTGGATCTAGCAGGCACCGAAGTAATAGTGGATGTGAAGGAAACTGTGACAGTTCTTTGAGCAAGAAACTGAATGATATGGGAGCTTCAATGAGAACTCTTTTGATTATCCTCAACCGACTATCTGGAGTCATGATTGACCACCTAAACCTTGGAGATTTCTCTAAGGCATCATATATGCAAGAAAAAAATCCCTACGGAAGTACAGGTAATAATCATAAAGGTAAGTGTGTTAAAAACCTATGTGTCAAATATGTGGAAAGAAACACCTCGGAAAATGTTTCAAAGGGACAGAAATATGCTATAGATGTGGAAATGAAGGTCATAAAGCAAGAACCTGCCATGGAAAAAGGAATCATCCAGTTGACTCGAGGAAAGGGAAAGAAGTTCTTTCTGAGGGATCAATTGAATGTTTTAAATGTGGTGTGCATGGTCATTATGCAAACACATGTCCTATGAAGAAGTTTCGTGAATGGGGTCACCAAGAGCGTACCAATATTCGTTTACCAATACCTAATGCCATTCCGATTGAGGATGAAGAAACTGACAATGACCAATCAAAGGTATGTACTATTTCATGACTATTGTTTTCTTATTTTGGAATCTTAGGATATGATTCATGATTTTGTTTGTAGGAAAGAGGTATTTCGGAATAAGTTGGAAAGGAATGGATAATGGATCATGAAGAATGTTGAATGAGTAAGATGTCAACATATAAGGGCTTCAAGAGTAAGGGTGAAATTCTTAAGAGTATTAAGTCTCTTTTGATGATGGGGTTACATTAGAAGACTTTTTATATTATGTGTAACCCTGATGTTTAATATAGGCAAATTTTATTCAAGTAATAGTTATCTTTTCTTTTGTGGACATAGTTATAAAGAACCATTTGGGTTTATATGATCCTTACTTTTGAGGTAATTATGGGTTATCATATGTTATGATTGAAGTGAAAGGAATGAGATAAAATTGAGGTTAAATTATGTTATGGTTATTTTGATGATTTTATCCCTTTTTGGGTAATGATTTGAGAATTATATAGTTTTGGAAAAAGGACAACACGCAGACCGTGTGACAACCCGTCGCGTCGGACAATGCTGCGGGAATCGAACCCACAACCAAAGTGCGACTGGTATTTATCGCCTACCACTGGACTACGTGAAGTCCCTGGTTAGTTTGACTGATTATTTTTAGTTATATGATTTTATGAATTAAGAGTAAGTTGATTTTGGAGGATATGTGATTAGGATAATTACTTTTCAATGTGAGACTTTAGGAGCAACTGATGTTGTTTGGAGATAAATGTTACGATTTAACTTGGAAGACTATGTGACTAAATCCTTCAAATATTTGGGTTTCAGTCTTATATTGGTTTAAATTGAATAATTTTATGGACAAATTGTTTATCAGATGGTCCTCGTTGAACTTTGGGTTTTGTTGGACAAATTTTGGAGATTAAGAATAGATTTTCTTTTTATAAGGGGTTATCCTTTTCTGGATTATCTGATCTTGTACTACCCATTTTGGTTTTGGCTAAAGCCTAAATACATGGGATGTATATAGTTCTCTTTTGGGGATTAGGTGATTCTCTAGAAGTTGATTATAGTACTCTTAATGCGAACAAGTCTCCCTAAATACTCGTCTTTTGGAAAAAATATGAGTTTGACTAAGGAATCTAGTAAAAGTTGAAAGTCATCATGATAAGTGATTATGCTTCCTTATGAATAAATTCCTCAATAAAAAGTAACTTAAAACAAAAATGTTGTCTATTAACTTTTCCTACTGGGTAACCCAACACCGTTTAACCCATCACATGTTTGTGATTTTCTTATTGTTAACTTTCTCCTAAACATGTTTTCTATCACTCTCCATCGGAACATGACCCTATGTTTTCTCGTCCATGTCCATATTTTCATAATTAGAATCCTAGTATGGGTTAACTCGGGTGACCTCTGTGCTTATCTTTCTTTATTTTAAAGTGATTGTTTTACCGACTCTTGTTCCGATGTGGGACGTTCAAGGATGTTTCCAAGCGCAATTTTAAAATTGCGAGGACGCAATTCCCAAAAGGGGGGAAGGATGTAACACCCCAGGTAAATAAGGAATATGACATTTTCATATTTATCCATATTTGTGAATAAAATATTAATATGACTTTAAAGGGGACGCTATGCTCGATGGCATACCCAACACGCAACAACGAGTTTTTTGGGAATCTTACGTTGCACTCTAATAATAAAATAATATTATTTTAAATGGTAGTTAACATGTAGCCGTTGTAATGGTGGGAATGGATAGAAATAACTAAAATATGATTATATATGTTCTTAAATATTTTTACATTTATACAATAAAAGATAAAGACTTAAAATACGGAAAGAATTCAATTTTAGGCATATATGCCATAGTTTTCACTAAAGGTTCACTTATCACCTTTTGATGGAGAACCGTCATTAAATATAGTTTTGTTCACTATTAAACATTATTTTAGACCAAATAAAACTCTTATTAAGAATCGGGACATCAAAATTTACTTTGTGTAAATTTTTGGTATCTTTCCGATAAAGTTCATTTTTTAATGAATAGTGTAAAATGTTGTATTTTAATTCAAAACCACTTTTTAATATAATTTATTTATATGATTAGATTATATTTTGAATTGGTTTTAAAGTAAAATTAGAAAATATTTTTACCATTAAATCCAATAGTGGTCGTTGGAATCAATTTCACTTTGAAATCAGACTTAAACTAGTGTCAATCTTTTGATACTTATTGTTTCATAAAACACGCTATTTGTCCTGACAGCGGGAATTAATTATTAAATTAATTAATGTGACTTATATGTTTTGAATTTTGTAAAACGGACTTCATTTTTGAATTCAGAATATCAAATATAGCTTAGGGTGAATTTTTGGGATTTTTCTGAAAAACATCAATTTTTGATGAATAGTGAAACCACTAAGTGGTACTTATAAAAACTGATATTTCCATTTAAATGAAATTTTGCCATCATTGTGTTTTGATTTTCAAAAATCCGACATACATGGTTGTCATTAAGAAGTAAAATGTGGTTCAATGAGATTAAAATAATTTTTTGGTGAATAGTAACTTATTAAGTTTTTAATCGCGATTAGTGGTAATTAGTGTAGTTTAAGGTAAAAATAATGCTTTAATAAAATGAGATGAGATTGACACATGTCTTAACCTCATTGGTTGTATCATGGACGACCAAGACAAGCCATGGGTCAACTTGGGGACCCCATGGATCCACTGTGGTTGGGAAATGACATCAATAACATTTTATTTAATGTAAAAGTAAAATTGACACAAACATGATATGTTTTACTAAAACAATTTTTAAGTGGGGTTATACAAGTCATAATTTTGATTATAAATATTCATTGGAAATCTAAAAAGATTTCCTACATCATAGTAGTTTTTATATAATTTTTAGACATTAAATAAATTAAATTATTTATGACATAATAATGATGCAGCAATGACATCATTATTTGACGATTTAAATAAAATGGAAAGATAATGTAAACTCTATGAACTACACATGTCCAAAACTTATTGGATGAGTGGATTTCAAAGCCTTATCACCTTAGCCACGAATTATAGCAATGTGGGACCTTTTGAAACCGAAACACATTTTCAAATAAAGTAATATTTCTTTACTTTCCAAAAGTGCCCCTCCTCTCCTCTTATAAAAGTCCCCCACCTCTACCTCATTTAACACACTCCTCAAGCCTTTGGCTCGGCCAACCCCTGCCCATTTACTCTCTCCACATCCCTATTCTCATCCTATAGGATTCCCTTTGGGCAGAATCCTTTCAAAGGAAGCCTTTAGGCTCAAATCAAAAGGAGTTACACTTTTAAAGGTAATTCATTCTCTCATGTTCATTTGTTTTATTTTGCTTCTCCAACCCCCTAAAATCTTTTTATTTACTTCTTTTGTAACAACACCGGTATCTTCAATATACTAGGATGTTGTTATAAGATTTATTCTAGCTACACTCTCACACACCTACATCAAATGGTTAAAGAACATACGGTTTCCGTGGATGGTGAAATTCTGCCTCCCGAAACGATGATTGTTCAATACTCATTTAACAACTTCAAAGGTGTCCATTATGATGTCACTATTTTTATATATGATATATAATATGTTTATGTTTTATTTATGCTTCTGTATTTTTCATTTTTTTCTTACCTTTATGGCTTCCATTATGGGTATACGCGATATCTTCATTTAAGGAAGTGCGGACTACCGCCCCCTCAATGTGATTTGATTCGTTAAATACCATATGTGGGTTGTATAAAGGATGGAAATATGATATTATATATTATATTATACTGGAATTATAATATACCTTTATATCATTATTATTCCATTCTATAAAATACGAAATAGAAATGAAAGCAGCGTTCATGCGTACGTACGACTTACCGTCTCCATGAACGGTGCATTTCATTTCTTACCTCTAAACGATTATGTAATGTTATAAATGCATGAATGTACTGGATATATATGACATATATGATATCTACATAAGGAGTACAATTCTGGATATAATAAACATTTGGCCACACGAACAACATGTAATTGTAAGAAGTCCACTTTCGACTTAAGAACCAAATATCGACAAAACAAATATTATTAACTTAAATGATTACATAATGTTTATGACATGGTAATAAGTGGTATAAAAGTAATAATGAACTTGACAAAGGTTCTTAAGGAATTAGAAATTAACTCAAGTTTATTATTCAGAAGATTAAAGAACGATCGAGTCAAGTCGGACCCGAGGTAAGGGATCCTACTCCTCTCTTTCTTTTTAAGAGCACACTTTTATGTCATTCCTTTTAAAGCTCATATTTCTTGTTATTGGGATGATCTTTTATATTCCACTTGCTGTAAATTATATTGTAATATGATGGGATACTCTATTTGATCTCATCAATCCATATTCGGAAGTTTTATGTGGCGCCGTTAGGCTGCCGTGTTTTCGTAAGGGATTTTTTCATCTCACTTTTATTCCCGTGAGATTTATGCTACATTTGCCACAAATTCCATTGAGTGGTGTATGTCCTGCCCATTATTCTACTCTTTGTGTAATATACTTTCGTTTATGAGTATTTACATCAATGACCTATTGTCTTTCTTTCATGGGATGTATGTTTTGAAAGATACCCAAGTCTGTAAGGGAACCTTTCACCCTCCTCTTTTTTAAAAGACTTCTTTTATTGGGTCTTTTAATTTACATATTTTTATGTTGGATATGTTCTAATACATTCTTATTGATGTGAATTTTATGTCCAAGTGATGAGATACAATTTTTATCTCTCATCAACTCATTTTGATGTGATGTCGTTAGGCTGTCAAGGGAACTTTTTAACCCAATTTCGATTTCTTTGGGTTCAACTTGTAGTCATTGAATATGTCATCCATTGAATATGTGTGAATGAAATTTTATTTTTTTACACTTAATATCCACTTATATTGGGTGTATATATATTTTTCACACATATTTTTGAGATTTATTTGTCCTTAATTTAAGGATACCTTCTTTATAAGGGATTTCATCACATTTGACATTTCTATTGAGGGTTCATTGTTGTTATGCACCAATTCACTATTATATGGTGTATATACTGAACTTTGGAGTATTATATAATGAATCCATTTATTCTCATGATATTATAAAGTTCTGACTAAATGTTATTCCTCAATTATTGTATTCAAGTGTCTCTAATTTTGGTAAAACCCCTTTAACCAAAATATCGTTTTAAATGTTTTAATCATTTGTTCTTATTAATATCCATGTTTTCAAAATGGTTTTAAGGATTTATTTATATGGATATTAATGGTTTAAAATTTTAAGCTTCAAGGTGGTATGTGACACTTTGATTCAAAAATCTCTTTATTAAATGTTTTAAATGGTTTTGGAAATGGTTTCTTTTTGAATGGATTCATTATTTCAATATACTAAAATGTTATATTGTGATTGAAATGTGGAAATGTTATGTTTCCTTTATGCATGTTTTATGTGATACATTTATGTTATGGTTCTTGGGCATTGTTATGAAAATGGGTGGTTCCGTGATAAACTAAGGGCGGGTGAGCCCGATATAGCTCTCCAATGCATTGGGTAACGCGAAGGAGTGAAACGTTAAGGTTTCTCCGAAGAGATTTAGGGAATATACTGTGATGGGTATTCCAAATGTAACCAAGAGGGTTACTCCCTACGTAAGAATGTTATGAATGCCTCAAGTTACCTTTATGTCTTATGTTTTCTATGATTTATTCATGATTTGATATTCCAATGTTTTATGGGTAAAGTATGATTTCATTCTTATGTATATATGAACTCATGTTTCCTTTCCATATTTTTATAACCCTTATTGACCTTTTTATGCTCATCCCAAGTTTTTGAAATGCTTTTCACAGGTCAAGGGAAAGGTACATGATGTGACGATAGTGTCAAGGATGTGTCAAGAAAGAATCCGTGTTTTATTTTGAATAGGTTTCCATTGATGGGAGGAATGAATATTGTCTTTTATGTAACCACCTTGTTTAAATGTGGAATGTAATGCAAGTTTCATGATCTAATTCTCTAAAACTCTAAACCTGAAAATATCCTCAATGTGTAATCTTGTAATAACTCAAGTTTAAGTAAGGTTTAAGGCTGGGGCCTTATACCTTATGCTTCTGTATTTCTCATTTATGGCATACCTTTTTGTTTTCCATTATGGGTAAATTCGATAATTTCATTTTAGGAAGTGCAGACTACCACCCCCTCAAAGTGATTTGAATCATTAATGCCATATGTGGGATGTATAAAGGATGGAGTAAATGATATTATATATGATATTATACTGGAATTATAATATAACTTTATTTCATTATGATTTCATTCCATAAAATATGAAATAGAAATGAAAGTAGCGTTCATGCGTACGTATGGCTTACCGTCTCCATGAACGGTGCATTTCATTTCTTACCTCTAAATGTTATGTAATATTATAAATGAATGTATATACTGGATATATATGATATATATGATACCTACATCATGAATATAATTCTAGATATAATGGATATTCTGCCACATAAACAACTTGTAATTATTAGAAGTTTATTGTTGACTCAAGTAGCAAAGATCGACAAAACAACTGTTATTAACTTAAACGAATAGATAATTTTCGTAACATTGTAATAAGTAATATAAAAGGGATAATGAACTTGAAAAAGGTTCTTATGCCAGTAGAGATTAACTCGATTTTATTATTTAGGAGATCAAAGAATGATCGAGTGAAGTCTAACACGAGGTAAGGGAACATCTTAACCCAATTTCCGTTCTTTGGGTTAATCTCCTACTTTCAAATTATGTCATGATATTATTATATCATATCTTGTATTTGTACTTTCATTATGTGTACTTATAGTGAATACACATAATAGATCTATTTTATTTAAAAAATGATCTTTGTAAGGGACATCGTCTCAATCTCCTTTCATTGAGGCATATTTTGTTTTATACCCAACATTCTTTTATACGGTGTATAAAACCCTTTGACTTTTACGTTTATTCAAAAGGATTCTTTTTTATACAAAGAATTTTACTAAATGAAAAAAGGGAATGTTTTTTTGTCGTACGTATGCGGTGACAACGACTTCTGCGCCACCGTGACCATTATTTGAGTTTCACCTTTCTCAAAAATCCGTAACTTTTTTAAATGAAAAAGAACTACAAAGTTTTAATTTTCTCTTATTTTGGTATTGAAAATGGTTTTGAAAGTGTTTTTTTATATCAATGTGTTTTATTGATATCTTTTGATTGAAATGTGGAAATGTTATGTTTCCTTTATGCATGTTTTATGTGATACGATTATGTTATGGATTATGATATGTTTAAACCTGTTCATATAAGGAATTCATTGGACTTAATAAGTGACAGTTGGATCCCGTTACAGCTCCTCGATGCATCAGTAGGTCTCATGAGACAAACTAGTGTCTTGGCATGAGGCCTTGACAGAATCTTATTGGTATTCTTGGCACGAGGCCTTGGCTACGTGGTTATGATAGTCTGGCATTATGCATTCCATCATTATGAAAGTGGTTATTGATATTGCATGTGATTATTCGACTAGTAGAATATCCATGTGAATAATTAAATGACATTATTTCATTTTATTTTTTCCATATTATGCTAAAGTTAATGTTTAAAAGGATTTTTTTTAGTTATACATTGCCTTAAATGTTTATGTTTATTTATGAAAGTTTCCGCTGTGTTTTTATCCTTACTGAGCATCTGAGCTCACCCATTTCAATGTTTTAATTTTTCCAGGATGTGATGAAGTATATTATGAATGAACTGTAGGGATAGTATGAGGGGATATGATGACATGATGTTTTTTTAGTTTTGTTTTACTTTATGATGTAATTTAAGACTTATGAATGTATCTAGTGTTTCCAAGGCTACTAAACTAATCGGTCTTTCAAGACTTGATCTTTTGTGATCATGCCAATGTTATGTAATAATGCACTGACTCTGGATAAATCGGGTCGGGGTGTTAATTTGGTATCAGAGGCAGTTTATTACTAACTTTGGAAGATAGATTTAGATAAACTCTGATTAGAGCACATAGCCCAAAGATAGACTTTGAGGATTAGTATAGAAGAACTTCCTAGAATTTTGGTATTATAGAGATTTTGTGAGTTTTCTGAGCAATACATCTCTGTATGGATATGAGCAGGTAGAGGCTACTCTGGCACAGGTATACCTAGGGGTAAAACCCAAAAACACCGCTTTGAGCTAGACTCGAACTCGAACTGGTGAACGACAATGGGCCTTGCTGCACTCTTGGTTATGACACTCCCAGGGGATATGCTTAGTATAATTCTCATTTTCATTAAAAACAACTATGAAGTGTTATGAGTATATAATCCATCATAGAAACCGTTTTTATGATTATGGATTATATCCATAAATAGTTCAATTTGTGATAAGTGTTTTACAAGTATGGAATTATTTATTTTGATTCATAAACTAAACTAGTTTATGCCATTGTTTAGAAATGGCGCCTAATTGGAGGAATGAAAACCGTATCAATGCACGCACTCCACGTAGGGATTTACCTCCTACACAAGATAATTATAATAGAGTTGGTGATACAACTGGTGATGATCAGCTTATCACCATACTGGGACAACTCACTCAGGTTATGAATAATAACCTTACTCATATGGAGCACCCTGATCCACAACGTAGAGGATCAATGTTAGACTACTTCATGAGGCAACAACCGCCAAAATTTAATGGGGGTACAAATCCATTAGTAGCTGAGAAATGGATAAACTCCTTAGAGAAAATATTCCACGCTTTGGGGAGTAGCGAAAGGGAGAAGGTTGTCATGGCAGTTTACTGCCTCACTAGAGATTCCGATCAATGGTGGTCACTGATTCAAAACACAAAGGAAGATGAAGAATTGTCAAGTATGGAATGGAGGGAGTTTAAGGAAATTTTCTTAGAAAAATACTTTCCACATGACCATCGAGCAGATATGGAAAAGAAATTTCTGAGTCTGAGGCAGAAGGAGGATGAGAATGTTGCAAAGTATGAGGCTAAATTTACAAGGTTAGTGAGGCATGATGCAGATTATATACATAGCCCAAGAAGTGAGATTGATCGTTTATTTAATGGGTTAAAACCATTTCTCTGTCGATCTTTAGTATCACAATATTTCTCAACATACGAAGATATAGTATCGTGTGCTATCAAGACTGAAAAGGAATTCTATAAGTCTTATGGCAACAAATTAAAGCAAGAGAAGAAGAGAACAGTGGAACAAGAGACAGATAAAGGGAAAAAGGGAAAGAATGATTTCCCATTATGTGATAATTGTGGGAAGAATCACCCCGGTACTTGCCTAAAAGGAATGCGAGTTTGTTATAAATGTGGAGAAAAAGGTCACTAGGCTCGTGATTGCAAGGGAAAGAAAGAGGCTATCAATGTTGAATGCTACAATTGTAGGGAAATGGGGAATTATGCAAATTAATGTCCTAATCTTCAGGGAAACTTATCTCAGAAAAGGCCAAGGGATCAAGGACAATCTTATGTTGTTACTACAGTTGAAGTGGAATAATTAATGTATTGGTGCTTTTGGACTCAAGGATTATATTCTGGTTATAATAATAATATGATATATATAAGGATTGTACTGTTGTACTTGTTGTTTTCATTAAGGTTTTAATATTATGAAGGTAATCATATTTTTGTATTTGACAATAAGAGAAAATTTACTTTGTATGATGAATGTGATGATACAATTGATTTTGGAATTTAGATACATTTTAGAGAAAGTCTGGATGGAGGTATTTTGGATAACTATAAAGGTTGGAATGGATTAAGTTGAACTTTGGATAGTATTGTTTAAGGTTAAAATATTTATGAAGATTATTTTTGGAATATTATAATACTATAGTTTTAGGAAAAGGACAACCTGCAGGTTGGGGGATAACCTATCGCGTCGGACAAAGCTGTAGGAATCAAACCCACAACCATAGTGCGACAAGCCTTTATTACCTACCACTAGCCTACCAGAAGTCCCTGGTTATTACAAAATAGTTTTCCTAATCTAAATGGTATGTGTTAATATTTGGAACCTTGTACAATTATGATAAATATAATATTTTGAGTTCTATTACCTTTTGGAGTGAATGATGGGTTTGTGTTAAAAATTTATTAAAGAATGAAAGTCTACATGACAAGTAAGTATATTTCCTTATGTTCTTATTAAATCTCCTAAATAAATTCCTCAAATTTATGAAAGGTAACTTAAAACAAAAACGCTGTCAGTTAACTTTTCCAACTGGGGATTCAATGACCGTTTAACCAATCACATGTTTGTGATTTTATTTTGGTTAACTTTCTCCTAATCCTGTTTTCTACAAATCTCCATCTGACCTTGATGGTTTTTCCCTCCATATACATAATTTCATATAATCCTAGTACGGGCTATCTCGGGTGACCTTTGTACTTCTCTTTCTTTCTTTTAAAGTTATATTTTTATTAACCTTATTTCCGATGTGGGTCTTCCACAAAGGTATTTTCTATTTTCAACCTTTTATTTTCAAAGAAAAATTTTAAATTGCAAGGATGCAATTTATTGAAGGAGGAGAGAATGTAACACCCCAAGCTTCCATGGTACGCTCCTCTTTGAATAATAGAGCAGCGCGTGTTGTATGCAACCTCGAGTTATAACACACCACGACCAATAAAAGTAGTAGTTATGAATAGTAATACCCACTTTGTGAAATTTTATAAATTTTATATTTAAAAATGGAATTCATTTTTGGATTCGGAATATCGAAATTAGCCTATGTTGAATTTTTGGTATTTTTCTGAGAACTTCCCATTTTTTATGAATAGTGAAAAATACTTAATTTTTTTTTAATAAAAATAATTTATAGTAATAAATTATACAATTGAGTGGTTTTATAGTTTAATTAGAATATATTTTTAACATTTTATCCAATGGTGGTCATTAGAATTAATTTCACTTTGAAATTGGACATAAACAATTGTCAATATTTTGATTGATATTCTTTCTTAAAAACATGTTATTTGTTGTGACAGCGGAAATTAATTATTAAATTAATTAATTCAATATATATTTTTCAATTTTGTAAAATAGATATCATTTTTGAATTAGTAATATCAAATATTTCTTAGGGCTAATTTTTGGTGTTGTTCTGAAAAACATCGATTTTTGATAAATAGTGAAACCACTAAGTGGTAGTTAAAAAACTATTTTTTCATTTAAATGAAATTTTACGACCACTATGATTTGAATTTCCAAAATCTGACATACATCATAGTCATTAAGAAGTAAAATGTGGTTCAATGGGATTAAAATAATTTTTTTTGAATAGTAAATTTTAAGTTCTATTAATCGCGATTAAAGGTAATTAATGTAACTTAAGGTAAATATAAGGTTATAATAATATGAAATTACCTTTACACTTGTCCTACCCTTATTGGGTGAGTCATGGCCGACCAATAAAATCCATGGGTCAACTTGGGGACCCCATGGAGCCACTTGGGTAAGAAAATGACATTAATAACTTTTTATTTAAAGTAAAACTAAAATCGACACAAACAAGTGTTGTTTTCCTAAAAAAATTATTACATGGGGTTATATAAGTTATATTTTCAACTATTAATATTAATTTGAAAGATAAAACTATTTCCTACATCATGGAAATTTTTTTATAATTTTTTGGAATTAAATAAATAAATTTATTTATCACACCATGATGATGCAGCGATTACCTCATTAATGAACTTTTTAAATAAAACGAAAAGTTAATGTAAAATCTAAGACATACACTTGTCAAAAACCTATTGGATGGGTAGATTTAGAACCTTTATCACCTTATCCTCGAAATATATAATTGTGGGACCTTTTAAATCCTAAAAGTACTTCATAATAATGTAACATTTCATTACTTTCCAATAGTGCCCCTCTTCTCCTCTTATAAAAGGCCCCCACCACTACCACGTTATTCACACCATCAAGACATTTGGATCGGCCAACATCTACCGAAATACTCTCTCAACCTCTCTCTCTTACTCCTAGAAACCTCACTTTGGGAATTCTTTCCAAGGAAGCCTTTGGCTCAAATCAAAAAAGAGTTACCCGATTTTATGGTAATGTCTTCTCTTATGTTATTTTGTATTATTTTGCTTCTCCAACCCCTTAAACACTTTTTATTCCTTTATTTTGTAAATACACCATTATCTTCAATATACTAGGATGTTTCTATGAGAATTATTTTATTTACACTTACACACACCTTTGTCTAATGGTTAAAGAACATACTGTTTCTGTGGTTGGAAAATTTATGCCTCACGAAACGATGATTGTTCAATCTTTTTTTAACACCTCTCATGGTGGCCATTAAGATGTCAATATATTTATATATGATATATATTATGTTAATTTTTTCCTTATGATTATGTATTTCTCATTTATGGCATAACTTTATGATTTCCATTATAGGTAAACGCGATAATTTCATTTTAGGAAGTGCTGACTACCGCCCCCTCAAAGTGATTTGAATCGTTAATGCCATATGTGGGATGTATAAAGGATGGATTAAATTATATTATATATGATATTATACTGAAATTATAATATACCTTTATATCATTATGATTTAATTCCATTAAATATGAAATAGAAATGAAAGTAGCGTTCATGCGTACGTACGACTTACCGTCTCCATGAACGGTGCATTTCATTTCTTACCTCTAAATGTTATGTAATATTATAAATGAATGTATATACTGGATGTATATGATATATATGATACCTACATCAGGAATATAATTATAGAGATAATGGATATTCTGCCACATAAATAACTTGTAATTATAAGAAGTTTATTGTTGACTCAAGTAGCAAAGATCGACAAAACAACCGTTATTAACTTAAATGACTACATAATTTTCGTAACATTGTAATAAGTAATATAAAAGGGATAATGAACTTGAAAAATATTCTTAAGCCAGTAGAGATTAACTCTAGTTTATTATTCAAGAGATCAAAGAACGGTTGAGTGAAGTCAGACAAGAGGTAAGGGAACTTCTTAAACCAATTTCCGTTCTTTGGGTTAATCTCCTACTTTCAAATTATGTCATGATATTATTATGTCCCATCTTGTATTTGTACTTTCTTTATGTGCACTTATAGTTAAATCACATAATAGATCTATTTTAATTAATAAATGATCTTTGTATGGGACTTCGTCTCAATCTCCTTTCATTGAGGCATATTTTGTTTTATACACAACATTCTTTTATACAGTGTATAAACCCCTTTGACTTTTATGTTTATTAAAAAGGAATATTTTTTATACGAAGCATTTTACTAAACAACAAAAGGGATTTTTCTTTGTCGTACGTATGCTGTGATAATGACTTCTCCTCCGCCGTGACCATTATTTGAGATTCGGCTTCCTCGACAAGCCATAACTTTTTTTAAATGAATAATAACTGCAAAGTTTTAATTTTCTCTTATTTTGGTATTGAAAATGGTTTTGAAAGTGTTTTTTATATAAATGTGTTGTATTAATATCTTGTGATTGAAATGTGGAAATGTTATGTTTCCTGTATGCATGTTTTATGTGATACGATTATGTTATGGATTATGATATGTTTAAACCTGTTCATATGAGAAATGCATTGGACTTAATAAGTGATATGTGGAGCCCGCTACAGCTCCTCGTTGCATCGGTAGGTCTAATGAGAAAAACTAGTGTCTTGGCACGAGGCCTTGACAAAATCTTATCTGTAGTCTTGGCATGAGGCCGTGGCTACGTGGTTATGATAGTCTGGCATTATGCATTCCATCATTATGAAAGTGGTTATTGATATTGCATGTGATTATTCGACTAGTAGAATATCCATGTGAATAAGTAAATGGAATTATTTCATTTTATTTTTGCCATATTATGCTGAAGATCAAGTTTAAAAGTATTTTTTAGTTATGCATTGCCTTAAATGTTTATGTTTATTTATGAAAGTTTTCGCTGCATTTTTATCCTTACTGAGAATCTGATCTCACCCCTTTCAATGTTTTAATTTTTCCAGGATGTGATGAAGTATATTATGAATGACCTACAGGGATAGTATGAGGGGATATTAAAATAGGATGTTTTTTTAGTTTTGTTTTACTTTATGATGTAATGTAAGACTTATGATTGTATCTAGTGTTTCCAAGGCTACTAAAATAATCGGTCTTTCGAGACATGATCTATTGTGATCATGCCAATGTTACGTAATAATGCACCGAATCTGGGTAACTGGGGTCGAGGCCTTTTTGGTTCAACCTCCTCTTACTTGTTGAATTTCAGCTCTTATTCATACATAATCAATTTCCCAATGAGTTCTTTTATAGGTAGCTTGCTGATGTCACATGATTCTCCAATAGAGACAAAGGTTCTTCTCCATCTTTGAGGCATACATCTAAGAATTCTCATGATCTGTTCATTGGTACTGACTTCTCTTCCAAGAAAAATCATTGTGTTGAAAATCTCATTGAACCTAAGATACATTTCAGAGATAGGCTCCTCAAGTTTCATTTTAATGTTATCATATTTAATAGTATAAGTATTAACTATCATTTCTTTTACACTAGGTGTTCCTTCATGTGAGACAGATAGGGCATCCCAAATTTTAGGGTTGGTTTTACAAGTAGAAATTCTATTGAATTCTTCATCTCCTAAGCAGTAGTATAAAGCATTCGTAGCTTTGCAATTGTTATTGTAGGCAGT